>MJUT01059560.1:30522-80347 GCA_002080005.1 Gigantidas platifrons
GCGAGTTGGTCGCAAAGGGGAAACAAACAATATTTTAATTTAGGCCTGAGCCACCCGGGCCCTCAGAATAATTACATAATTTGAATAATATACATATTGTATATCATATTGTTAGAAAAATAAACAAAATTGCACTTTTGGAGGAATATGGAAGACACAGTATATAAGCTTTTAAATAGATGACAGAATTGATGTTACCCAAGGTCATTTAAATTTTAAAATAAAAACTAGATAATCTATTTTGTCTCATGTCATTTAGAAATAAACTTAATTAGTCATGGCTTTTAACAGGCTAATTAAATTAAACATTGGTTCCCAGATACAGTTGAATTAATCTGAGGTAAACAAGGCTTGTGATTGGATTTCAAGGACATGCAATGTTATTTTGAGGTAGACCAATTTTCTTATTAGGTTTCAGAGACATCCAACGTTATTTTAAGGGAAAGTAAGTTTATTATTAGGCTATTTTTGCAGTATACCAAGCTTATTTTTGGGCTTATATTGGATTCCATGGACATCTAAGGTTATTTTTGCAGTATAATAAGATTATTTTTGGTTTTCAAAGACAACCAACTTTATTTAATGTAAACAAGGCTTATTAATGGATTTCAAGGACATCCAAAAATGCAATATTATTTTTATGGGTATGCCAAGCTTCTTATTGGGTTTCAGAGACATCCATCTTTATTTAAAGGTAAACTATGTGTATTATGTGGTTTATACTGCAATTGGTAACTTTACAGCATTAATAAAGTGGGTCGTATAAACTTTTGCTTTATACTGGACAATGTCCTGTATAAAGCATTTTTTAAATGGGTCCTATGACGGGGAATACGAATTTTAATTATTTTTTTTATATAGAAAAACAGTGAGAAAAAAATAGACTTATTGCAGTATAAAAACTATATAGGTATGATGTCTTTTTATATGAGATTTATTTGTATTTCGCACGAAACAGGGGGACTGCTCGGCAGAGCCTCGCAGTATCCCTGTTTCTTAGCCTCATCCAAATAAATCTCGTATAAAGACACCATACCTATATTGTCTAATTCAAGGACTTGCAATGTTATTTTTGCAGTATGCCCATGGTGAACACCGGTCCTCTGTTCAAAGACCAGTCAAACTTTGCTCTGACCGCTAAATTTTTCAGTTTTTATTTAGAAATACATAACAATAAATTCAAGAATTTGATTTGGACCAATAAATTCTACTTTCATTTCGAGGACTGATACTGAGACTATTTTGCGGTTTCACAGACATCCAAGATACTATTTAGGTAAACTATGTTATTATTGTATTTTCCAACATCATATGTCATGGTCTTGTTATGTTCAATGAGTTGAGGTGAGATGTGATGGTTTATTTTGCTGATATTGGTGGTATTTTTGGCCATCACTATTTAAACCTTCTGTTCATAAGGTTATTATTGGTTTTAAAATATATCCAAACTAAATTATTTGAGATAGATAAGGCTGATGAGAAGGTTTCAGTAACTTTTGAGATAATCAATCTTATTATTGAGATTGGTTTATGGTGTTTAATGCCACTTTCAACAATATTTCAGTTATATCATGGTGGTCAGTTTTATTGGTGGAGGAAACCGGAGTACCTGGAGAAAACCGCCAACCTGTTGCAAGTCACTGACAAACTTTATCACATAATGTGGTATCAAGTACACCTCGCCATGAATGGATTCGAACTCACAACTTTAGTGGTGATAGGCACTGATTGCATGTAGGTGGTCGTAAATCCATCTACCGTACCATAGCAACCATGGCGGCCCCCAGAGACTTACTAAATAATTTAATAACGATATTTAATAATTTATTTTATTTTTAATATAGGGGAGATAACTGATGGTTGTTTAATGTCAAATCAGCCAATTATAAGCTGTGTTATGGTAAGAATGAGTTGTATTTAATGAGATCAGGATGATGTCTGCTTTGTACTAGACCAGCACACTTTGGATATTTACAGTGCTAGATCACTGAAACAAGATTCTGCAGGTAGACATGTCACATGATCTTGATTTAGAGTCTATCAATCTGTTCTCTCACTCCTTAGTACTGCATGCTTAGCAGAGTAGCCGCAAATACCAATTTTATATCTTTGGTTTGAACTCACGATGTACCACACATGAGGCGAGCACGCTAACCAATACACTACCAATGTCGTTAATCTTTTCCAAGGTAATTGTGAGGTAATTAACTAAATATTTTGCTTCCAAAAACTGGCAGGTTATGTTGAGATAAACTCATAAAATATAGATATCTAATTTAGTGTAGAAGACATGTTTCTGAAATAATCATCATAATGAGGCTCAGTCAAAAGATTGGAAAACCAAATAATTTTAAAAAGTATTTAGAACAAAGAAAATCAAAGGCCATAAAAGTGATAGTCAAAATCACCTATGGTTACCTAAACTATTTATAGCTTGTGATAGACTTCAGGTAAAAGGTAGACATTTTTCTTCTAAAAGACCATAGTTTACTTATTTCTTGAATATTTTTGAGGTAAACATAACTTATTATTTTTACAAATAGGTAGACATGGTTGTGGTGTTGAAGATGAGGAAAATTACACTTAGTAATTTTTGCTTCTAAGAGATTGTAATAATGTTTTTTTCAGCTTGACTAACTCTGGATGGATCTTTATATGCATGTCCTTATCAGACAAACAAGATGGCCACCACCATACAACATTGTTTTTACATAGAACCCTATGGATAAATGGTAAATTGTGTTTTTATAGAAACTTCAAAACTGATTTAAATAACTCAAAACTCAAAATACTCATGAAGTTTTAATTGTTTCTTCAAAACTCTTAGGTCTGTTCCAATGGTTCTTTGAAAATCTTTGGTTTTCTCTAATGGTGTTTTCAAAAGTCTGCAGCTTGCTGCAAAGGTTTCATCAAAAGTCTACAGCTTGTTCCAAAGGTTTCCTCAAAAGTCTACAGCTTGTTCCAAAGGTTTCCTCAAAAGTCTACAGCTTGTTCCAAAGGTTTTATCAAAAGTCTACAGCTTGTTCCAAAGGTTTCCTCTAAAATCTACAGCTTGTTCCAAAGGTTTCCTCAAAAGTCTACAGCTTGTTCCAAAGGTTTCCTCTAAAATATACAGCTTGCTGCAAAGGTTTCCTAAAAAATCTACAGCTTGTTCCAAAGGTTTCCTCAAAAGTCTACAGCTTGTTCCAAAGGTTTCCTCAAAGGTCTACAGCTTGTTCCAAAGGTTTCCTCTAAAATCTACAGCTTGTTCCAAAGGTTTCCTCAAAAGTCTACAGCTTGTTCCGAAGGTTTCCTCTAAAATCTACAGCTTGCTGTAAAGGTTCCATCAAAAGTCTACAGCTTGATCCAAAGGTTTCCTCAAAAGTCTACAGCTTGTTCCAAAGGTTTCATCAAAAGTCTACAGCTTGTTCCGAAGGCTTCCTCTAAAATCTACAGCTTGTTCAAAAGGTTTCCTCAAAAGTCTACAGCTTGTTCCAAAGGTTTCCTCTAAAATCTACAGCTTGTTCCAAAGGTTTCCTCAAAAGTCTACAGCTTGTTCCGAAGGTTTCCTCTAAAATCTACAGCTTGCTGCAAAGGTTCCCTCAAAAGTCTACAGCTTGTTCCAAAGGTTTCCTCAAAAGTCTACAGCTTGTTCCAAAGGTTTCCTCAAAAGTCTACAGCTTGTACCAAAGGTTTTCTCAAAAGTCTACAGCTTGTTCCAAAGGTTTACTCTAAAGTCTACAGCTTGTTCCAAAATTTCCTCAAAAGTCTACAGCTTGTTCCAAAATTTCCTCAAAAGTCTACAGCTTTGTTCTAAATGTAAAATTGCAAAAAGTCTGTGGCTTCTTCCTGCAATCTCCTCAAAAGTTTGTGGTTTCTTATAGCAATAAAACTGTATGCAATGATATGATTTGAAAAATTGTTGAAGGTTGCGTTAACAGTATCTGTTTTCACCATGATATCCTGTGGTGATTACTAAATTAAATCAAGGACGTATATTAAATCCACCAATATTCATCATATTACCATAGACATTGATCATTCCATTTTTTAACATGAAAAGCAATACACAGAGTGATGAATTAATTAAGTCTGGGTAGACAATATTTAATATTGACATGCTTTTAATTAATGAAGATCAATAGAATATGTATCCTTGGTAATTAAAAAGTAGTTCCTTGTATTACCTTGGATAACATTGTATTGTGACATTCACGCCAAAATTGAAATTAGCGTGTAAATATCTGCTATAACAGCGAACTGATATTGATGATTGTGAAGCTACATAGAATTGCTATTATAGAGGTGTCTCATCGTTATTGGCTAGTTTCAAGCATTGCTGGACTTTTTTGCAAACTGTGTTTACAAACTATTTAATAGTTCTTTATTCTATTACATGCCTTTGGCTATTACTATTAAGTCGATCTCTGCAATTTCGTAGAAATGTAAAATAAATTTATGTTTGTTTTTTGTTTTTGTTTTTTCCTCGTAAACTGATCAATTCTTTAATTTCCATCGCTACTATAGGATCTAGTCGATCGTGAATTGTTAGCTTGCATTGCGAAGCTTGAACGGGCCGTATCAAATTTGTATATTTTTTTTAGGAAATACTGGTAGTTTAATGACCAAGAGTTCAGAATTTGATTTGTTTATACAACTAAGTAGGAATTAGACATTGACGAAGGGAATTAATATCTTTATTATTTTCTCAGATTGATGAGATTTTCTGATTATTTCTTACCTGTATTTTCCATTACATCTAGATTAGTTATGGATATACCAGATTGATTATTTTAAATACACAGAAAGCACTTAAAAAAGGTAAGAAATTTTATTTCTTTATATGGTTAGAATTAGGGTTTTGGTGGGTTTATTTTCTGTTGTATTGAAAAATTATAAAAAGTGTGCTTATAAAATGTATGGCCTCTCTTTAGAAGGGTGACGATATCTGGCATGATAAGACAGATGGCCTTTGGGTTGGGCTATAATGTTTAACGCCACTTTCATCAATATTTCAGTTATATCGTGGGGATCAGTTTTATTGGTGGAGGAAACCTGAGTACCCGTAGAAAAACCACCAAACTGTCGCAAGTCACTAACAAACTTTATCACATTATTCTGTATACAAAAATATACCAATTTGAAGGCATGGAGAAATTTTTTTTTCAATTGAGTAAATTTGTCAATATTATATTGTTAATGTGCATGAGTAATTTTGTAACTTCTGCGTGAAATTTTGTTTGCTGAATGTTATATAACAAACATTTCATAATTTGTATTTGAAAATAATTAGAATTCATCTGTCCTCTATAATGCTTTTAATTTTATATACAAAGAGTTCTACTGAATTTATTTGCATGCATTATATTTATGATGAAAACTGCTGAAGTTTTGTCACAGTATTCCTTTTACATTAGACATCATAACATGGCTGTAAATAAGCTGGGGGAGGGATTTTGGAGGGTTTAAAAAGGGTTGGATAATTTTGTAGAATCCTATGGGAAAATGTGGGTTATGATTTTGAGGGTAAAATATCACATTTTGGAGGGTTAAAAGGGTGGGTATTTTTAAAGAATCCTATGGAAAATGAGGATTATGATTTTGAGGGTAAAATATCACATTTTGGAGAGTTTAAAAAGGGTTGAATATTTTTGTAGAATCCTATGGGAAAATGAGGGTTATGATTATGAGGATAAAATATCACATTTTGGAGAGTTTAAAAAGGGGTGGGTAGTTTTTGTAGAATCCTATGGGATAATGAGGGTAGAACACCACATTCAACAGTACATTTTTTTGTATTTCATTGATATTGTAATAGTAAATTTCGAATTTAAATCCTTGGCTGGTTACTAAAATAATGCAATGAAATGATAATATTCAATTCTCTATGTTCTTCTCACATGAACAGAGATGAAAGCTTTTCTCTGATCAGCAGAATTTCTTTTATTTGTGCAAAATATTTGAAAATGAAATGTGTCCAGCTTGGTCTCAGCAGCTAGAAGATGAAGGTGTAAGGGCAATGTACAGGAGGTTTCCTCTTTTATCTCAAAATGAACCCTTTGCATACAAACATTCTAATTGAGTGATATATTACAAAGAAAGCAACCTCTGATAGGAACATTATGTGATAAATGTTGTCAGTGACTTGTGGAAGGTCTGTTGTTTTCTCTGGGTACCCTGGTTTCCTCCACCATTAAAACTGACAGCCACAATATAACTGAAATATTGTTGTGGAAAGTGGCATTAAGCACCATAAAACCTTATATAAAAATGGAAATAGCCAACAATTATATTTACACATAGAGTCTATTGTTTTTTTTTTCTGATCATCTAAGAAAACAGTTATATATTTGATAAATAGATTATAACATCTCCTTTTGTAAAGGTCATCTTTTGATACCAAGCCATGATATAGCTGAACTACTGCTAAAGTTGGCGTTAAACATCAATCAATCAATCAATCTTTTGATACCTTTTAGTATCACCGCTCAGTAGCTAGCGCTTTGTCGCTGACATTGTTTTATTTTGCATTCATGTGCGCCGTTCAAAACTAACGTCTTTTTGTTCCCCATTCTAAATTGTTTCAATTTGTTTTTATGCCCATGCAGCTAGGCATCAATGCATTGAGTTTTACCCATGGCGGTATACATTTTTGTATACATTCTGTAATTGGTTTCCGCTCAATAATTTAAGTTTTAAATTCTCTGTAACGAAATTGTTTTAAATTTATGCACAAGGTTCAGGACCATTAAGGAAAGGCCAAGTTTAATTTCGGGCTTTAGCCCTTTTTTAAGCTCTGGAGTTATGCTTCTTGAATTGCCGATTTAAAAAAAAAAACTTTAGCTCGAAAGGGGGATCCATGTCACACCTTAATTAAATTCTTCCATTATTTTGGCTGATTTTATTATAAAACCTGTGCAATTTATTGCTGTAGCAAATTAATTCTTGGGTAAAAATGTGTGAAATTCAATATATGATTCTATCATTCACAGTACAAATTAAAAAAAGCTTGATGCACAGCCTTCTTACATGTTAAATTTTATCCTATTAAGGGCTATATACAAAAATCCTTTGTCTCGTCTGAGATAAGGTTCTTATCAAATAGTCTATGTAAGGACTTGTAAGAAAAATATAGTGGATACTTAATTTAAAAGATACTGATATATATGCTATGAAAATTACCTAGAATTATACATCTGTTACTTCAAAGACCCAAATGGGCCTGTAACCTAATCAATACACAGTAATTAATGTAATAAAATTATCGGACATATAGTGCATTATAGAAAAAAAGGTGTTTTATGGGAGAAATTGATGAATATTATTCTTTCCTTCTCTGCCATAGTACCATAATTCCCAGGTAAGATTCACTATATATTTTATTTTGAGTAAATTCCACAATGTGTCAAGGTGTAATACCACTAATTAATTTCTGTAACATTTTCTACTAAATTTGTGTTTTTTCGAGCCTACCTGGCCATTTTATCTTAAATTTAACCTTTCCAAGACCATATATTTTCTGAAACGTACATAATTTCAGGGCATGTCTAAAATCTTGCAGTGAAATGCTAGGCTACGGAAAACACCTATTCTAAAAATAGCTTGGTCATCCCCCAGAAATTCAGTATTTATAGGTCATGCATCAAATCCTCCATAGAGGTATTGAAATACAACTAAATCCATCAAATTTGAGCTCAAAATAATCCCTATATATTTTACTTTAATTATCAATTTTAATTATTCGATTCCATTCAGTAGTTTTCGCAATACTACAAAGTGAAAGGAACTTTTTTCTTTAAAAGGGACTACTTTCGTATATGGTCTAAGCTCTGATTGGTGAATTAGTGGTTTGACACCTCAATAGATATTTTGCACTTATCAATCTAAAATTATACGTTTTTGACATTTTTTTGTATGAGTTATTTCCCTTAGAGGACAAAAAATAATCCCTGTTCCCATGCAAGAGCAACAGATAGGACAAGGAATTTTAGTATAATTTTCTTTAAATTTAGAGATATTTGAACCTTGTAAAAAATCAGAGGATACATGTAATTTTATTGCAAATAAAACACTACATGAACATTTAAATTTTATACAGAATATTGGAAAAAAAATATTTGTAATTTTTTAGAACTTTGCATGAACTTTTGCCTGTGTTGAAGAGAACTCTTCCATACATCTGTTTCTTGGTTTTTGAGTATGTGTACTTTAACATTGAAAATTCTCAGAAATACTACGGACAGTATATGACAATTGACCAAACTTGTCTTATTTCAAGCCATATACTGCTTAAATTTTAACGGTAAAAACATAATTAGGAGCTGGTTTTCAATCAGAAACCTTAATGAAATTTACAATTTGAATTATCACCCTTAGATGAAGGTTCATTCAGGTGAGCGATTTTAATTCAAGCTCAGGTGAGCCTCTTGTTTTTGCACTCAAATATATCACCCATGTTTGTTCATAGAAGTGTCAGACAATTAAATTTGTTTGATTTATGTTTGAAATGCTCCTTTTTTCATTGATTTTAAAATATTCACCTGGAATAATTACAGGTATTGATTTGTGGGGGAGTCCATTTACATCCATTAATTGTTTCTGAAATGAGGGGTCCATATGGCATCTCATGATTTATGGAGATTTCTTAGAAGGTGACACTGATTTTTTTTTTTTTTTTTTTTTTTATAAATTCTTGGAATTTACTGAATCAATGTGGACATTAAAAGTTTTAAAAAGTTGAAAGAAAATCTCTGCAATAGTCAGTAGTGGACATGAATGCATGAATTCTGTCACATTTTATAATATTGGAAACATTTGCAATATAAAAACTGGCAGCTAGCTCCTAAATGACCGAAAAAGTTGTTATTTTCAATTCCACAGCATAAACAAGATGATGCCCCAAGGTGCCAAAAAGAATGTTTTCTGTTTATAAACCAGACCCAAAGAGCATGGGTCGTCTGTCTGTTAATATTAATCTTCTCCTGAAATAACTGGGCAATTTTAACCATTGACTTTTAAAGACTACAATGAGCTGAATTTAAACTGATCTTTTATGCTAAATTTAGTTGTTTTTAAATATATCTGAAGATTTTCCTGGAAATTTGTAATTTTGAGTACTTTTTTGGTCAAATATGCAAATTAGGCCTATTTTTACCACAAAAATAATTTGAAGATCTTCTTTGAAAACACTTGGCATGAGTCATTATTAGGGTATGCATCTAATGATCCCACCAACCAACCAACATGCTATATCTCCCCTTTACAGTAAATAGAACAAATTGAGGGCATGTAATAAACACCCATCTGGAGCCCATGTTGGTATCTTTATCTTGCCACCGACTGTGTAAAATATATTGATATATTTACCAGTGCATTTTAGAGACAATATATATATCTATATGTTCATCATACCCCCGGTGAGTATTTTCTTCAATATTTATGATATTATGTAACAATATCTAATGATCAATGACGTTGATAGCATTGACAACCTTTTTTCCACTGAGATTTGATCTTCGGTTGTAATGTATATATATCTCGGTAGAGAATAGTTAGGCCTAACTAGCTGACATTCTGAATTTTTTAAACAATTTAATATTCATGTATCGGTTTTTGTATCATTTTTTTTAATAAACAGGTGTCTTGTAGATTTGGAAATTTTGTACTTGAAATTATATTTTATTTGGTCACCATCTAATATTGCTGTGTCCCCCATTATTACAGTAATCACTCTGTCCGTCTGTCAATCCGCCCACAATTCTTATTTTGTAAGAGAGGCTGTTAGAGTCGTGATCGTATGGTAGTTGGATTTACAACTACCTGTGCAATCAGTTCCTATCACCACTAAGGTTGCGAGTTCGAATCCCGCCCATGGTGAGGTGAACTGGATACAACATTATGGGATAAAGTTTGTCAGTGACTTGCGACAGATCGGTGGTTTTTACTGTGTACTCCGGTTTCCTCCACCAAAGCAGCTGACCACCACGATATAACTGAAATGTTGTTGAAAGTGGCGTTAAAGACCATAACCCTAACCCTAACCCTATGTTATAAGATAACTTGAATTTACTTTGACTGATTCATGCGGAATTGTAGACTCTGTTTGGATTGCGAGGACGATTCACTTTTAATTAGACCATTTTTGCATGTTCCCATTCAGGATTATGGGATTGGTTACAAAGCGTGTCCACAATTCCTCTGTCGTAAAATACAATTACTAAATTTTGATTTGAGGAATCATTTGAAATTTTTCGACATTGTTAGGATAAAAAAATATATATTATTCCTTAATGCTGATTACTTAGCTGATAGGCAGTAAATACCACTTTTATAGTCTTTGGCTCAACCAGGGTTCAAACCCATGGTCGATCGTACTGGATGAGAGCATGACAACCATTACTATAACTTCAAGTTCAGATTTTGACACTGGTCGCTATGCCTTGTAACCTTGTGAGTTTACCAAAACCTCCCCATGACTATGTCCAATATAAGTTATATAAGCTCTTCAATCCTGCTTCTAAAAATTTTATTGTGCTATATAAGTTCTAAGCTCCCTAGTGACCGACTATGATTATTTGGACGGTCAGTAAATTGTTGAAGGGTGAGTGCTTTAGCGTGAACCCTTCAACTATTTACTTACCGTCTAAATAATCATAGTCGGTCACTGGAGCTTAGAACATTTTTGTATGATGTTGCTGATCTATAACTTGAAACAGTAACTAAAATTTTCCACGAACTATGTTTGACTGACTTTCTTGGAAGTTCTAAGGCTAAAGACGTAATGGTCACTAGACAAAATTTAGCACCGCCCACTGAACTTCTGTAATTTTCCATCTGCATCGTTTCGTAACTGCACATTTATCTATCGTTTGCATCGTTATATTTATAAATGGAATTTTCCACTGGCCAGTAAAGCGTATTAATCTTTAATAATATCTAGACTTCCATATATAGCTCTGTATCTATCGTTATTTTTAGGAATGATTTTATCCAATCATAGGTCGTCAAATAAATGCAACATCGTACAATAGGCTTTGTAACATCTAGTAGATACTGGTCCTAAGTCCACATAGTGTGTTAGATAGTTGAATATTTTAAGCATCCATATTTCATATCATGGTTCATTGATGTCATAAATATTTCAAATCCTCAAATATTAAATATTTATGTTTTTTGTATCATCAAAAACATCTACAAATAACAGGAAAATAACTTATTGTATACCAATATATTGATTAAGCTCACTAACTGTTAAAAGAAATGTTGTTTTTTTCCTCAAATCATTGAATCGTATAATTGAAATAATTATATATCAATAATACATATTTTTTCATCCATTAGCATTCATTGCTATTCCTCTTTATTATTGTTTTAAACACCTGAAGGGATAGCTGATATTCCTCTTTATTATTGTTTTAAACACCGGAAGGGATAGCTAATATTCCTCTTTATTATTGTTTTAAACACCCGAAGGGATAGCTAATATTCCTCTTTATTATTGTTTTAAACACCCGAAGGGATAGCTAATATTCCTCTTTATTATTGTTTTAAACACCGGAAGGGATAGCTAATATTCCTCTTTATTATTGTTTTAAACACCCGAAGGGATAGCTAATATTCCTCTTTATTATTGTTTTAAACACCTGAAGGGATAGCTAATATTCCTCTTTATTATTGTTTTAAACACCGGAAGGGATAGCTAATATTCCTCTTTATTATTGTTTTAAACACCTGAAGGGATAGCTAATATTCCTCTTTATTATTGTTTTAAACACCGGAAGGGATAGCTGATATTCCTCTTTATTATTGTTTTAAACACCCGAAGGGATAGCTGATATTCCTCTTTATTATTGTTGTAAACACCCGAAGGGATAGCTAATATTCCTCTTTATTATTGTTTTAAATACCCGAAGGGATAGCTGATATATAAAAAAAAACTATAGTACAAATCATAGGTAAATCCGACCCTCTCCCCTTTATTCGGAAAATTTAGGTAAAAGCTTTTTGTCAAAATTTTTGTCCACCCTGCCTCTTTTTAGAGCCATTAAATTGTAGATACAAATTATAGGTAAATCCAATACTCCTGCCTTTATATGGAAAATTAAAGTAAATTCTTTTTGGCAAAATTTTGGTCTAATAATTGTAGCTGTCACCCCCTCCCCTGCCTCTTTCTGAAAGTGTTGGTGTGAATCTGCAAACACAAAAACACAATGTAAAAATGAAAACTTTGGACAGCATCAATGGTGTAATGGTTAGAGTACTCGCCTCCAGTGTGATAATTCTAGGGATCAAAGATTGGTTGACTTGGAATCAGGGTAATGTATATGGGATGTGTGAAATATATACCTGTGGACTGTTGTTTAAGTGAAAAATCCAACTAAGTGTGTTAGTGTAGTATATACCCATTACATATATAGTGTGGTGGTACAAGACTATGTATCAGGTCGAGCCTGTTGTGTGAACCAGTATCACTACGAGTCGCGATAGCGACGAGTTGTGATGCGGTTAGTTCACGCAACAGGCAAGACCTGATACATAATCTTGTACCAACACACTATTTATGTAATAAGTTTATCTAACATTTCAATAAAAACAAATTTTAAACAAATAACAAGGATCGAATTAATATTTACAACCCTTTTTTACAATACTCGCAGAAAGACTACTTTTTGTGAATGACATCACGTTATTTGTTGACGTTCTTTCACCAATGTCGAATTGCTGTTCAATCACTTTCATTGTCACTGTACAATCCGACAATGCTTTTAAAAAAGAAATGTTGACCTTACAGTTGCCGGGAATATTGATACTATGTCTTTATGTTGCCTACATTGATGTGCTTTTCGCCGGATTCCAATGAAATGACGTTATGACAAAGGAGTTCGGCAGAGAACGTCTCGTGCAACGTCGCACCATTCTTTTATCACCACAGTGTGGTGATACAACATCTTGTATCAGACACCTTGTATCAGACAGGCTACTTTCGTTAATTTCAAAGGAAAACGTACATAATGTTAGATAAAAAGCAAATATCATCGAATGCAACTTGTTCTTGCCATGATATTGCTGAAAAATTTCTGGTGTTTTGGTGTTAATTTGGTGATAAACAACAATCACTCACTCAGAGATTATGTTCTCCAATAATTATTATCATTATAGAAGTGTTAGGTGCAGAAAGGTGAGCATCTACTGCACTGCACTGTATATCACCCATTACAACGTCTTTGATTCCAAACTGCTTAATGAAACTGTGATTCAAATTTAGAAATTTAATTCATATCAGAAATCACTTAACTGAGACATTAATGTTTGTTTGTTTTGTTTGTTTGATGGTGTTTAATGCCACTTTCAACAATATTTCAGTTATATCGTGGCAGTCAGTTTTATTGGTGGAGGACACCGGAATACCTGGAGAAAACCACTGACCTGTTGCAAGTCACTGACAAGCTTTATCACATATTGTTGTACACCTCGCCCTGATCAAGATTTGAACTCACAGCATTAATTATTATGAACTCTTGAATATTCATGAACTAATCATATATATTCATAAATTGTGAATAAAGTCGGTGAAATCCTAAAAGAAAAATTTTAGATTTAAAAAAAATTTAACTTTGTTTTATATTTTTTTATTTATTTATTTATTTGTTTTATTTTGTATTGTTTGTTTTTGTTTTTGTTTTTTGATTCAATTTGTAATCGGCAGATATCAGGAGAATTCTGTAAAATCTATTAGTTATCTGTGTTGTATATTTACGGTAGATTATTTTGTCAAGCTTTTATCATTAACAGGCGGGGAAATTGTATGATAATATTATATGACTGTTGTACATCCTGTCCTGAAGCATTGGTTGATGTTGGTAGTTCCACTAATTACTCTTACAACTAGTTGGAAATTGACTTAATTTATTCCCCTTTTCCATTAGCAATAATAAAATTGATATATAGATATTTTCACCCTATAATTTCCTGAATAACATTTCTTTATCTCGAAAGTTCCTTCGTAAATCACATTCTTGACTTGACGTATATGTATTTGGAACATTTTGCCGTATATAATACATCTTCTAAAAACAACTACATTAAATCTAAATTATAGCGAACTTTAATGGAAGAACCATATCAGTTATATCTGTAATTGTATAAATCCTTATTATTATTTTTGTGCTATATGGAAAAGGGGGAAGGGGGAGGTGTACTCGATACAACATTTTGTGGTAAAGTTTGTCAGTGACGTGCGACACACAGGTTGGTGGTTTTCTTTCCTCCTACAATAAAACTGACCGCCACAATATAACTGAAATATTGGTCCTTATTTTGTCCTAATAACAATAGACCATTTGCACATTTCTGACCTGTGGGTACTGGTGAAGGCTCCCAGGGATTGAACCCACAGAGCTGCTAAAGTCCGGGGACCGGTTGGTGGATAGAGGAGGCCTCTCGCTGGAGGGGTGTGAGGTTATTTCTTACTCACTAAGCATGAATTTGGACCAGTGGCTTTAAATTTTTGAACCATTCAAAATACATGAGTGTGTGTTCTAGTCATATTTTCCACATCTCGCTGATAATTTCTCAGAATATAAATATAAAGTTGTTCTGTATCATTAAATAGCTTCATATTATGTCAGTACAACAACTGGTATATGTGATTTCCAATAACTTCTACAATATATAGATATCATGACATAATGATTTTCTAATGTCATATAACCGATTCTCATCAAATTATTCCTTTTAACTTCTACAATATATAGATATCATGACATAATGATTTTCTTATGTCACATAAACGATTCTCATCAAATTATTCCTTTTAGCTTCTACGATATATAGATAATAATGACATAATGATTTCTAATGTCGTATAACTGATTCTCATCAAATTATTCCTTTTACACTTCCATGATATATAGATATCATGACATAATGATTTTCTAATATCATATAACCGATTCTCATCAAATTATTACTTTTAGCTTTTACTGAGTGAGTTTTAATGACACGTTCATGCACGACATTTTACTTGTATAGCTACTCTTTTCAATGTATTTATTGTTATTTATCTTCGTGAATCATCCATTTTTTTAAATAAACACTAGATCTACTGCTTTTCATTAATATCAATGTTCTTCAACGCTCTTTGATTTTAAATATTTCACTTTTCGTCAGAAAATAATAATATTGTTGTCAATCAGTTATTATTGTTAATGTTAAATGTCATTAAATGTTAAGCGTCTTGTTTTTAACACGGTTTGTATGGTTTTATAGCTCTTTCTTGGTTATATAATTATTCAGTTGACTGTTGACAATATTCAATATTTATATATAACCTTTTATATTTACAATTGAAAACAAAGAAAATATTCAAAATGGTATTCTGTTTTTATTTTCAACTGAAAAATATGTAGGATGTTTGGTCAAACTCAATAACAGGTGAGGAAATCTGGTACCCAACTTAAAAGGGATAGGTAATCTGGTAGACAACAGTAGGAGGCTAGGTAATCTGGTAGACAACAGTAGGAGGCTAGATAATCTGGTAGACAACAGCAGGAGGTTAGGTAATCTGATAGACAACAACAGGAGGCTAGGTAATCTGATAGACAACAACAGGAGGCTAGGTAATCTCGTAGACAGCAGAAGGAGGTTAGGTAATCTGGTAGACAATAGCAGGAGGTTAGGTAATCTGGTAGAAAACAACAGGAGGCTAGGTAATCTGGTAGACAACAGCAGGAGGTTAGGTAATCTGGTAGACAACAATAGGAGGTTAGGTAATCTGATAGACAACAATAGGAGGTTAGTTAATCTGGTACACAACTTCACAGGGATAGGTAATCTGATAAACAACAACAGGAGGCTAGGTAATCTGGTAGACAACAACAGAAGGCTAAATAATGTGGTAGACAACAACAGAAGGTTAGGTAATCTGATAGACAACAGCAGGAGGCTAGGTAATCTGGTAGATAACAGCAGGAGGCTAGGTAATCTGATAGACAGCAATGAGGAGGTTAGGTAATCTGATAGACAACAGCAGGAGGCTAGGTAATCTGATAGACAACAGCAGGAGGCTAGGTAATCTGATAGACAACAACAGAAGGTTAGGTAATCTGATAGACAACAGTAGGAGGCTAGGTAATCTAGTAGACAACAACAGAAGGTTATGTAATCTGGTAGACAACAGCAGGAGGTTAGGTAATCTGGTAGACAGCAATGAGGAGGTTAGGTAATCTGATAGACAACAACAGAAGGTTAGGTAATCTGATAGACAACAGCAGAAGGTTAGGTAAGCTGATAGACAACAACGGGAGGTTAGGTAATCTGGTAGACAACAACAGAAGGCTAGGTAATCTGGTAGACAACAGCAGGAGGTTTGGTAATCTGATAGACAACAGCAGGAGGTTAGGTAATCTGGTAGACAACAGCAGGAGGTTAGGTAATCTGGTAGACAACAATAGGAGGTTAGGTAATCTGATAGACAACAATAGGAGGTTAGGTAATCTGGTAGACAACAGCAGGAGGTTAGGTAATCTGGTAGACAACAACAGGAGGCTAGGTAATCTGGTAGACAACAGCAGGTGGTTAGGCAGAGCTGTTTACTATTATGGAATTTCCGTAATTGTTCCGGATTTTAGTTTCAAAATACGGATTACGGATTTACCTTCGGGAATTACGCTTCCCGGTTTTGTACCAACAATTTTTTTCTTCTTGGTTGTGTAAGTGCTTTGTCAAGATTGCGCTTGATTTTCCAGTTTAAAATAGCGCTACAACGACATTGATGATAATATACTCGGATCGTTTCTAGACTTAGCATTTTGTGAAGGCAGGTGTTGACATGTGGGCTAAAAGAAAATCAGCCGAAGACGAAGAAGTGGACGGCGATACAACGCTGACGTAAAAAAAAAGATCTTGCAGAGATACAGGGACCTGTTTCGTGAAATTTGGCAGACGTTAACAAGATCACGACCTGATCGACAGACTTCTCATGTTCGCAGATAATTTCTAGATAAAGTTACAAACAGAAGTAAATGATACCAGCTTGTAGGAGTTAGAGTTACGACATAGTAACCAGAATTACCGCTATTACATCACATACATGTAATTCTATAAATAAGATACAATATCATCATATATTTATATATTAGGTAAATATAAATTCTTACTTCTGCTATCATTGGATTACGGTACTTCTCCACTTTCAATAGTTAAATTTTCAAATTTTAAAAAGAGCTTTAAAATCGTTAAATTTTCAATTTTTAAAGATTTCTCCACTCCCAATTGTTAAATTTTCAAATTTTAAAGAGAACTTTAAAACCGTTAAATTTTCAAATTTTAAAAGATTTTGGCACTCTAGATAGTTAACTTTTCAAATTTTAAAGAGAGCTTTGAAATTGACTTTGTTAAACTTTCAAATTTTAAAAAGAGCATTAAAGTTTAAAAATTTAACTATCGAGAGTGGAAAAATACTGCAATTGTAATCAAGAGCTTTAAAATTAAAAAAATTAATTATTGGAAGTGGAAAAATATCATAATCGAAAGCGACAGCTTTAAAATTTGAAAATTTAACTGTTGAGAGTGAAGAAATATCGTAATCAGTTGGTAACAGAAGAAGATTCTGTTTCTCTTATGACCAATTGTCAAACATATTTTTAGTGTTGATTTCTGTGTTAATGACTGTTCATAAGAAAATTGGTGGGAATTCTCATGCAGAAATGCAACAACCGTAATGATTAGAAATATTACGAAAATTTAACCATACATGCTAAGAATAGGAGAAAATATATCATTACATATTCAGTAAATAAAATACAATATTATACACCTATTTACTGGCTATGAGGACAATAGCAAGTTTATTGTCTCCTGAGACACCAACTATTTCCCGACGCGAAGCGGAGGGAAATAGTTGGTGTCGAGGGGGGCAATCAACTTGTTATTGTCGGAATAGCCAGTAAATAAGTGTTTTATTATACCAAAGGCAATCTATGAAATCTGAGAAAATATGGCTATTAAAAAGACACAAATAGAAGTTCTTAATAGTAATATTAAGAAAAAATATCAACAAGAAACCTCATCGGAGAGCGAGGCAAATCGACGTGCTTCACCAGATGCCATTTTATGGTAAACAAATAATCGTATCTCCCGGGCATGTAGGTGCATGTACGTTAAAACATGAAAGATCCGAACCATAAAAGCGCGGGAAAACGTATGCTGTTTGAACTGAACTATTTCCCTAGGCAAATAGTCATCGAGACTATTTCCCTAGGGATAATAGTCATGATCAGTCTTCAAAACTATTTAGACAAAATCAGCAATTGGATTTTTCTGTGCAAAATAGTAATTTTATCTGCATTTAATTTTATATAGAAAATATATACTGAGGTATAATAAAATAACTTATTTAATAATTAAAATATCACATTTTGTTCTAAAAAAAAATCTTTACAACAAATTATTATTTTTTTGTCCTTATTGTAAAAATTGTTTTTGTTTGTGAAGATTTTCATTACACATAAAATGTAAATTCCTGCTATTTTATTTATATAAATTGGAAAATTTGTTCAGAACTGGAAGATTGCATATATACTTGTATTAGTATATAAATTAATTATAGATGTTGATACATAAGTCCTATGGGAGCCATGTTTGAGTTTTTCACAATATTTTATTTTATCTTTTTATTGATATTTTTGGTAGCATTGGCAGTCTCTCTCTTACATTTTACAATGGAAATTTACCTTAACTTGATAATAGCAGAGAATTTTATAATTTGATAAAAATATGACTTTTATTTATTATATCTGATGAATAAATGATAAATTATTAATGGTATATTGTATGTTTTGTGTTACGTTCCATGTTGATTTGTAATTTACGTTTGTTATGATTTATCTGTTTACAGGGCATTATTAAAGGGAGGTAATTAAGTTGTACATATACACTCATTTGTCAAAACTAAAAGTGTTCGGAAATTTCCAATTTTTCCTACATATTGCATATAAAATTGCAATATGTCATAAAATTATCCAGAAGACAAATCATGCCCAATTTTGTGATCAACATGAGCAGAAAATTTCAAATTATGTTTTAGAAGCATGTTTTTTTTTTCAAATCCTCAATGATGATTTAAACTCAGACTCGTGTTTAAAAAAAAAAAATCTTAGTTTAAGAAATGCAGTAAAACTATATTAAATTCTCCATTTTTTATAAAAAAAAATTTATCACAATCAGACATCATTGACTTCAGGATAATATTTGTAAATATTGTATTGTTTTATATGACATAAATAGGGAATATTGGAAGTTTCTGAATGGTTTTGACAAATAACTATATTTATCTAATATTTGGTATGTTTTCCTTTGAAATTAGCGAAAGTCACCTGTCTGATACAAGATGTTGTGTCACCACACTGTGGTGATAAAAGAATGGCGCGATGTTGCATGTGATTTTCTCTGCCAAACTACTTTGTCATGACACATGACGTCATATCATTGGAATGTGAGACACAACACAGTAATGTGACATTGGCAAAACTAATGTGACGCCATGCACAAAATATAGTCTCCCTCAGAGTATTGTACAAATTTAATTCAACCCTTGTTATTTGTTTAAAATTCGTTTTTATTGAAATGTTAGATAAACTTAATACATACACAGTGTGTTGGTACAAGACTTTTTATCAGGTCATGTCTGTTGTGTGAACAAACCGCATTACAACTCATCACTTTTGCGACTTGTAGTGATACTGATTCATACAACAGGCTAGACCTGATACAAAATCTTGTACCAACACACTATGTATGTAATGGGTATATATAGTACATGGTCAAGAGTATCGGGCAAAACAAACAACTACCTTTCACCTCAAATTATTGAACACAAAAAGACCATGACATATGCCAATGAAAATCTTGGTCCTTGTTTTGGATAGGCACAAAAATGTGGCAGTGTTTAAACCAGTAATGTGTATCAGTTTGTGTTGGTCAGGGTATTTACTTTTTTCTAAGGTGAACTGAGTGTCCTGTTGAAACAATGCAATATATATTGCCCTTTGTAAATATGTTGGCTTTCAGCGTACCAGGGTTCACGAAATTGCATAGAGGTTTGGTGGTCCTAGTGAAAAAAAATGTCAGTCCTCATTAATTTTCTATTGCAAAATACCAACCTTGTGTCAGTCCTTAGCAAAATCCGCCCAAATTTTGCTGGTCATGTCTGACAGGACTGACACATTTCGTGAACTCTGCCGTACCTAATGAAGGTTATTGCACTGTGCGCACTAAATTCAATATATTTTGTTTTTATTCATTCAATCGGAACTTTAAATTTCTCATTGAAAAGCAAATCATTAATCTACTGGTGATGAAATTACATAAATGTACATGTATATACAGGTACTGAACAATGGCACTATACATCTATTCATTATACAAACGGTTAAACTTGGTTTGAAATAAAATTTCATTTTCTTGTATTTTTGAAAATAGATTAACCCAGATTATATAAAAAAAATGAAGAAAAAAAAATTGTACAGAAAGTATTGTGAAATATGTCATGGTGTTTTTAACATTTAAAAACACTGTGGTAATTTTTTTTTATAAAAGCACAAAGTATAGTTGCAGTATCAATGCCATGAAATATTGATTTTGAGTAGAAAAACTCAGAGACAATAGAACCATAGCTCTATGTAGTTATAATTTGATTTATTACCTTCCTTGAAAAAATGAAGTTATTTTTTTTTGTGTGTGTATTTTTTAATGGATATGCCACAATTATTTAATAGTAAAGGTTTAATTCTTAAAAAGGAAATATATTTGAAATTAAAAAAAAAATTATGTTGCATACCAAGAATATCCAGAATCGATAATCTAGATAATTATTGGCCTTGCGTACTATCGTAGCATTTAAATGAAGGTTAAGGCCATCAGATCTCTTTTATGGAACTAGTACACTCAGACCCGTCCATGTGGTTACCTCTATTAAGCAGCCACCTGTATTAAAAGGTCACATTTTTCTTGTCCTGACATAGAAAATTTCATATGAATTGAACCTCTTTTAAGAGGTCACCTGTCTTATAAGCCAAGGCCACTTTTATTTTGTCCCAAAGGTGACCTCTTAATACAGGTTTGACTGTATTATACATATGACAATTTCTGTGTCATGAATGAATAGATATGTTATGTATAAAGTTCAAGATGATGACTCAGCACTTTTTGAAACAATCCTTCTCATTCAGTTACATGTGTATGTCAACATTTTTCTGACATGTCTAAAAAAAAAAACACTTGCATGATTTCAGTAAGGGGAGGTTTGGACCCATAAAGCTACTTTATAAGACCACTGAAGTGCCAGTACCAAGCCAGAAGAGTTATGAGCAAATATATATATATGTGTGTTAGTCGTAATCAATTTTACCTGTTTCTACGATTTTCTGATTAGACTTTGGAACTTTTTGTTATTTTTGGGGGGTTTTTTGTTTGTGTTTACCCAGTAACCTATTATATAATATTATTATAATTTGTAAATAAATTTGATTTTTTTCTTGAAAATAACAGTTTTTGAGAATTATATATTGTTTATATGCAATGAAATTTATGATCAAGTTATCAGTATGAAAAAGAAAAATGTAGATATCAAATTTAGTGCAGACAACACACGTTCCTTGAATAAATTTTGTCAGGTATAACTCGTGCAGACAACACACGTTCCTTGAATAAATTTTGTCAGGTTATAACTCATGCAAACAACATCCCTCATTTTTCGGGCGCAAAAAATAGTATGGGGTACATTAGCCATGGTGATATTTACTGGCATAATTTTTCTTTCCATTGATAAAAATATTCTAAAAGTTGCAGGACATGGTCAGAACATATCAAAAATGGACCATTTGAAAGTGGGTGTAGATAGTTTCAGCTATTTTTCATTGATTTTCAGTTATTTTATTTTTTAACCAGAATCATTCCTGTATTTATGGGGTACATTAGCCGCTTTACCATGTCTGAGATATATTAGACGAGGCACTGTGACAGTGCATGGGGGTACATTAGCCGCTTTACCATGTCTGAGATATATTAGACGAGGCACAGTGACAGTGCATGGGGGTACATTAGCCGCTTTACCATGTCTGAGATATATTAGACGAGGCACAGTGACAGTGCATGGGGGTACATTAGCCGCTTTACCATGTCTGAGATATATTAGACGAGGCACAGTGACAGTGCATGGGGGTACATTAGACGCTTCACCGTGTCTTAGATATATTAACTGAGGCACAGTGAATGGGGGTACATTAGACACGGCGTCGTAACTTTTATGGTTTTTAGTTTCTTTCCTTTTAAGTTGTGATCATAGATGTTGGTCACAGGAAAGAAAAAAAAAGATGACAATAAGAACTATGATTCCCCCAAATTTCAAATGTACTTATATACCTTCTACAATTTTTCGGGGCTGTCATGATCATGAACGTATGGTTGTTGTTGTTACAACTACATGTAGAATCGGTGCCTATCACCAATAAAGTTGTGTTTCAATCCTGCTCATGGCAAGGTGTACTCGATACAACATTATGTGACTTGCAGCAGGTCAGTGGTTTTATTTGGGCATTCCTTTTACCTCCATCAATAAAACTGACCGCCACAATATAGCTGAAATATTGTTGATTGTGGCATTAAACACCATAACCCTAACCTTAATGTACTTTTTTTTTACTGGACAGACAACCATTTCAGAGAAATGAGATCTGTGTTAATAAACTGCAATGCCCCCAAGTTCATCGTCTTTACATTAGTTTCATCTTAAACAACGCATTAACATTTCCTTATTATATTATCTCATTGATTGTGTATAATGTTTCTCATGAGATCTTGAATTCTTCTACTTCAAGAGTGATGCAATGTTACTAAAAAATATCGAAGTACGCAAAAGTTGTATTACTATGGCGTCTAGATAGTTAAACGAGTGTGTAATGGGTCGTAAAACCCACAATATAAGTGGTTTGGCCTATGTATGAAAAATTGATCATCAGCCACAATTGAGTTGTTGATAACAAACAAAATCCCTTGGGAGCTATTTATGGTTTGTTTTTTTTTTTTGGTACATTTTATGTCCTCTCTGGTTTTCAGCTCTTGCCGTTGATAGCAAACAATATCCCTGGGGACCCATTCATGGTTTGTTTTTTGGTACATTTTATTTCGTCTTTCTGGTTAACAGCTATCCCTGTTATTTGTTGTTAGTTTTATCTCCAGATAATTGTTGCCTTGTATATATATAATCCAATAAAAATTCAATATAGTGATCTCTATGATCTGCTGTTTATATTTGAGTTTTATGCATTTAAATTACAGTCAACCCTATCCATGTAATCACCTCTATTAAGCAGTCACCTGTATTAAAAGATCACCTTTTTCTTGTCCTGTCATAGAAAATTTTATATTAATTGAATCTCTTTTAAGGGGTCACCTGTCTTATAAGGCCACTTTATTTTATCACCTTTGGGACAAAGAAAAGTGGCCCTTTAAGACAAGTGACCTCTTAAAAGAGGTTAAATTCATATGAAATTTTCTGACAGGGAAAGAAAAGGTATTCTTTAAATACATGTGACTGTTTAATAGAAGTTACTGCATCAGCAGTTTTGACTGTAGTATATTGTTAATTTTTTCATTGAAGATGACAAACAATTCAAAAATATTAGTGTGAATATATATGAGTATATGTAGTAACTAAACATTTAAAACACACCCTAGATTAGTTGGATTTACAACTACCTGTGCAATCAGTGCCTATCACCACTTAAATTGTGAATTTTAACCCTGTTCATGGCAAGGTGTACTCGATACAACATTATGTGATAAAGTTTGTCAGTGACTTGCGGCAGGTCAGTGGTTTTCTCCGGGTACTCCGGTTTTCTCCACCAATAAAACTGACTGCAAAGATATAACTGAAATATTGTTGCAAGTGGCATTAAACACCATAAACCAAAAACCAACCAAACTAGACTAATATCAAAGGTAAATGATTCATAATGATTTGAGTTGTTAAAATAAGATAGTGAGATAAGATATGTTTAATGCCACTTCCAACAATATTTCAATTATATCATGGTTGCCAATTTTATTGATGCAGGTAAACCAAAGAAAAATAACCAACTTTATATAAGTCATTGATATACTGTGTCACATAAGGTTGTATCAAGTACACTTCACTATGCATGGTTTGGTTCACATACTGTAATTGTATGGAATTTATCTCTCCATATGTCAATTGGTGTATATAAGGTTGGATCGAGTACATCTTAACTTGGTACAGGAGGATTGAGTCACATAAGATTGAATCTTGTATGTTTCTCTATGGATCGGTCGGTTTACATAAGGTTGTATCATCAGGTGCACCTTGTCATGGGTGGATTGGCTCACATAGGGCTGCATCATCAGGTGCACCTTGTCATGGGTGGATTGGTTCATATAAGGCTGTATCATCAGGTGCACCTTGTCATGAGTGAATTGGTTCACATAAGGTTGTATCATCAGGTGCACCTTGTCATGGGTGGATTGGTTCACATAAGGCTGTATCATCAGGTGCACCTTGTCATGGGTGGATTGGTTCACATAAGGTTGCATCATCAGGTGCACCTTGTCATGGGTGGATTGGTTCACATAAGGCTGTATCATCAGGTGCACCTTGTCATGAATGGATTGGTTCACATAAGGTTGTATCATCATGTGCACCTTGTCATGGGTGGATTGGTTCACAAAAGGTTGTATCATCAGGTGCACCTTGTCATGGGTGGATTGGTTCACATAAGGTTGTATCATCAGGTGCACCTTGTCATGGGTGGATTGATTCACAAAAGGTTGTATCATCAGTTGCACCTTGTCATGGGTAGATTGGTTCACAAAAGGTTGTATCATCAGGTGCATCTTGTCATGGGTGGATTGGTTCACAAAAGGTTGCATTACGTACACTCTGCCATTGGTGAATTGGCTCATTTAAGGTTGGATCGAGTATTGATTTTATTTGGATTGGTTCACTTATGGTTATATCAACTGATCAAGTATATTTTGTAATTGGTGGATTGGTTTACTAATGGGTGTATCAAATACACTTCACCATGGGTGGATTGGTTCACATAAAGTTGTATTAAGTACACTCTGCCATTGGTGGATTGATTCACATAAAGTTGTATTAAGTACACTGCCATTGGTGGATTGGTTCACATAAAGTTGTATTAAGTACACTCTGCCATTGGTGGATTGGTTCACATAAAGTTGTATTAAGTACACTCCGCTATTGATGGATTGGTTCACATAAAGTTGTATTAAGTACACTCTGCAATTGATGGATTGGTTCACATAAAGTTGTATTAAGTACACTCTGCCATTGGTGGATTGGTTCACATAAAGTTGCATTAAGTACACTCTGCCATTGGTGGATTGGTTCACATAAAGTTGTATTAAGTACACTCTGCCATTGATGGATTGGTTCACATAAAGTTGTATTAAGTACACTCTGCCATTGGTGAATTGGTTCATTTAAGGTTGGATTGAGTATACTTTGCAATTGGTGAATTGGTTCACATATGGTTGTATTTAGTACACTCTACCATTACTGCATTGATTCATTTAAGGTTGCATTGGTCAGCCACTTGCAGCAGGTCGATGGTTTTCTTCTGTCTCCTCTAATGAAATGACTTGTCATGATATATTATTGAAAGTGACATTAAACACCAATAATTTGATCCAATCTAATGTTAAGGGCTTTAAGGTTTTGAAACTTTCGAGCACAATTTTGTATTCTTACTTAAAAAATGCCCAATGAAAATGCTGTATGCAATAAATACAGTGTTCTGATTGGATGAATTTTGAGTGGGAGTATTCCATGTGTTATGACCACGAGGCCTAGTTAATATTTGTCAACCTCTGAATTCTTTCTCACATTTTTCTCATCACTGTTCATAATACTCCCCAGAAGCTAATCATGAACCATTGATTTTTATTAAGTCATAATTAGCCCTTGAAACTTTATAATGCATATTCCACAAGGAATTGTAATGATTTCAACATTTTAATTCACATGATTTTAATACTTTCCACCTTTCAATAAGATCGTAAACATGTGTTTAATAGATTTTACAATAAATAATTAGTATATACTATATATATAATAGATATATATATATACCTAGGAATTCCTGTGGAGTTAAATTCCATGGTTAACCAGACCTCGGTTGTCAATTCCCTATACTTCTTCGTCAGACATATCAACTGTAAATTATCCGACAGCTCGATTGGTGTTTCACTGACGAATACCATGCATTTTTTCCCAGGTAGACTTCAATTGTTTTTCTTCATTAATTTATAGGAAAATACCAAACAATATTATATAAAATCAATATGGTGTTATTATTTCCTTCTTTTTTGGACTTTTTACGTTTTTTGTTGTTTGCTGGCGAAGTCTTAATTAGCATTTAACGAGTAAATACGCCCGATTATTAAATGATCTTCTTTTTTTTTTTTACTTTTTGCATTTTTTGTTGTTTGCTAGCGAATTCTTAATTGGTATTTTTTTGCTACCTCTTTACTTTTTGTAGATCTATTTGTACCATCAGTTTTGACCACGTTGGATGTATACTGGTGATGTATGAGGGGATGAAATAATGTCCAACAGCCAGGGATGTTATGCAGAGTTCTCACACCCCTCCCTTAAAGATGCAATCAACCAGAACAACAGTTCAACCTTCAAGTTATCATTGTTAGGTAAGTTATTTTATTGTAATATTCTTATTGTAGTAAAGTCAGCCAAGTGATAATATAATAATCTATTAAAACTTAGACACCAAAAGATAAGTTATGTCCCTACATATGCGATACTTTGAAAACACAAAAAAATGGAAGGGGTCATCGTGGACGTGATCCTATAGTAGTTGGAGTTATAACTACCTGTACAACTAGTGCCTATTACTACTAATGTTGTGAGTTCGAATCCCGCTCAGGCGATGTGTACTCGATACAACATATTATTTGAAAAAATCTGTCAGTGACTTGTGACAGGTCGGTGGTTTTCTCTGTGTGCTCTGGTATCCTCCACCAATAAAACTGACCGCCACAATATAACTGACCTTAACAATATAACTGAAATATTGTTGAAATTGGCATTAAGTACCATAAATCATAAGCCTAAAGCAAAAAATAGAGATTTTTGATGGCTTATATTACCTTGGATATTCTTACAAAGGTGCACTCTATATATTATTTTGGCTAAGTTCACCATTGAATGTTTCCTTGAATTCAAAAATCATTATAGTCTGTCTCCTTGAATGCCTCACAGTAAGGTTCTCTTTGAATTCAACACTCAAATATTCCTATTGGATATGACTTTCCAATCTTTTGATAATGACAAGTCTGTCAAGCGACTCCTGATTTTCCTTATTTTTCCTGATTTTGAGCTGTTCCTGATTTTTTCCTGAATTTGTTAGATAAACTCCAGATAACTCCTGATTTTGAACTTTTTCCCCACAAAAAAAAACAAACAAAAACATAATAATATGTTGAAATCATTTTAGTGTAAAGCATCTTATCAATAAAAAGAAGTGAGGAAAATGGCCTAAGTAAGACCTTTTAGCCTGCCAATTACATTCTGACATTCTGATAATGACCTTCATCTTGAATGAAAAACACTGTGCTTAAATTTATATATTATGGCCTGAAAGCTCTTGCTTAGAGGGGAGGAAGGAAGCCATTTTTTTTTGTTTTTTTGTATGGTTTTATCACTTTTTATATGAAAAAATTCCTGATAATTTCCTGATTTTTACCTAAAAACCCTCCTGATTTCCTAATTTTTTTAAGCCAAAAAGTGCTTGACAGACTATTATGAGCTTATTCCACTAAATATTGATATCTACGTCTTTATGAACAGATTATGACATATGATTTTGACTATACAGCATTTATCAATACAGCATTCATCTTCAACATGATGAAAGTAGCAGATGTTTGTTTCAGTTTGTATTAATCAATTTCAATTCTTTGGGAGCACTCTGGTTTTCAATGAGGTCTGTGTTTCTCAACTTTAGTTTTCTGTGTTTGTCCACTTTGATTAATATAATTTGTATTTGATTCTTTTTTCTATTGTTTTGCCCTGCTTTTGTCTTTCTATATTGATTTTATAAAGAAATTATCATGTCTTCGTATCTTCAGTCTTTCATCCAACATAATGCTAAAATCATGTTTCGTGTGTTTTCAGTCTTTAAAATTTTATGCCTATAATTGAACAGATTGAATCTGATTTTGACCGAATATTTTATACATATATAATACAGTCAAACCTGTTTTAAGAGGTCACGTTTGGGACAAAGAAAAAGTGGTCTTTATAGACAGGTGACCTCTTAAAAGAGGTTCAGTTCATATGAAATTTTCAAAAGTTGGACAAAAAAAAGGTGATCTTTTAATACGGGTGACTGCTTAATAGAGGTGACCACATGGTCAGGTTTGACTGTATATAATATTCAGTTCAATCAAATTAAAAATAGATCTCCTCAATTGCTCCCCCTTTTTCTTTGCCGCTGGGTGGGAAACAGTGACAGCAAAAAAGGTATATGTGTGTGCAAATAAGGAGATCTAACTAGATTGATAGTCTGTTCTGGCCAATGTCATTTTCAGTGAGCATACAGACCTGGGAAGCTTGCATGCGATAACCAATATCTGTCTGTAACCACTTCCATTGTGACACTTTAACACGTTTCCTTATTGAAAGTCATTATCAGCTGACGTGAGAAACATACATTTGTATTGATTTGCAACTATTGGACCACCAAAAGATGTTTGAAACATCAGAATTTTTTTATTCACCACAAAAAAAAAGAGAGTACAATTTGTTGAATATTACTAAAAATAATTTTGAATGTGAAAAAAATAAAATAAATCCAAAATTCATATACAATAGTGTATTTAAATGTAATTTTTTTTCTATAATTGTTGAATATTACTAAAAATAATTCTGAATGTGAAAAAAATAAAATAAATCCAAAATTCATATATACAAAAGTGTATGTAATTGTTTTTTTTTTTTTTTTTNAATTTTGAAAATATTTAATTCATTGTTAAACATGTCATCCAAGAAGAAGATGTGGTGACAAGGGGTTGGGAGTTTTTTTTTTTATATAGTTGTATGGACTTACAGGAAAAAAACTTTCTACTCAATTGAGTAGGAAATAACAAGATTTGAGAATTTTAATTTTTATGGTGCAGAAAGGCTTGTGCACCCATGTTGTAAGATAAACAAAATATTGAACCCTTCAAAAGAAGTGTAAAAAAAAATTCTGGATGGATGTGATAATCTGAATAAGACGTTCGAATTCATTAATATGACCTTGTCTGTCCACTTTACTAAGTATGGAAATGTCAAGGAAAATCATCAATAAATCTCCTGGCATTAATAAGACCATCATGTACTGAATATTACAAGTGTTTGGTCGAGTGAACTGAAGACAAATAATATCCTAATGTACGTGTCACCTTTAATTCTTTCTTGACCTTTATAATCAACACTTGTCTTAGCCTCAGAATTCTTTTTAATAGAGCCGCATGGAATTCTGTATCGAGCAACAAAGATAAACATTGCTTAGCCTCAGAATGTTTTAAGCTCACCTGGCCCGTCATATGTTGTAAACTTTCATAATTTAATCCTCTTCTCTGAAACCACGGAAGTTGAACCAAATTAAATCAAACTTGTCTGGGATGGCCCTTGGGTGGTCTCCTTTCAAAACTGTGTCTGACAGCCCCACCCTTCATTCAAGAAGGCCACTGTTACTAAATATAGAAGTTTCAAAATTAGTCAAAATGAGCTCAAATGTAAACTGCAGCTGGATGACAGTGAGTAGATCAACTTTTCTTCTAGGTATTTCTGTGAAATTTTTCTTTCAGCCTACCAGTATTTATACTGATCATGCATATTTTGATTAAAAACATCACATTAAAATCTTCTGCAGAGAAAGTTGATCTGAAATTGGTCTACTTTCTTAACTCATGTATGACTCTCCCCCCCCTCCATTTTCTATAGAATTGAAAACCAGATGAGCGATTACAGGCTCTTGGGTGCCTCTAGTTTTTTTAAACAGAGTCACATGGTTCTGTATCAGACAACAAAGAACAACATTACTTGGCCTCATAATTATTTTTTGTTCAAATTGAGCCACATGGAATTATGTATCAGACAGTAATCCTTCTTCTTTAAAGAAAATACCAAAGTTGACCAAGCTAATGTACGATAGCGTAAGCTTGTGAATAATTTAGTATCATTCTAAATGTCAGAACCATTTTCTATGGTTTAGAAGTGACAAGTTCCTATGTGGAGTGAATAATTAGAAAATTAATTTAAATTTTCAGCAGTGTTTTTCTCAACCGTGTGTTTGCGTATGATAAAAGATATATTACAAATTACTCTATAAAAAAACACGTAGATATCAAATTTAGTGCTTACGACACGTTTCTGGAATAACCTTCATCAAGTACGCTCAAAGTCCAACGATTGGAAAGCCAAATAATTTTAAAAGTTTTGCGAGCAAGTAAACCAAAGGGCCTAAACAGAATAGCCAAAATTGGCTACGGTCATCTATGTCTGAGGGAGGAGTACCTTAGTTTTAATAATACATTATTATGTTATTCTTACACTAATTTGGATAGTTACATGTTCAATGTGAAAGACCGTTTAATAGACAAAATGCTAATTTATCAATCAGCAAGCTGAAAGGCAAGGTGCTATATAGAGAGATTTACGTAGAAAACAAATTATCAGTTTAATTTTAGGCTTTAATTAAAATATAATGAAGGAGAGGTAAAAAAAAATCTGTTATAAAAATGTAGAAATCTAATTTAGTGCACATGATTTATCTCCCCTTGAATTGCAGGGCCGTCATGATCGTGATCGTAAGGTAGTTGGATCTACAACTATCTGTGCAATCAGTGCCCATCACCACTAATGTTGTGAGTTTGAATCCTGCTGATGGTGAGGTGTAGTCGATACAGCATTATGTAATAAAGTTTGTCTGTGACTTACGACAGATCAGTGGTTTTCTCCAAGTACTCCGGTTTCCTCCACCAATGAAACCGACCACCACGATATAATTGAAATATTGTTGAAAGTGGCATTAAACACCATAACTATAACCCTGCCTATTATAGCAGATATTGAATTTTGATTCCTCAAGACTTGAATTACCCAATAGACCCCATGTTTTTTTATGTGCAAAATTCATTCTTCTTATAACAATGATGCTTCATGCCAAATAGAAGAGCATTTCCCTTCCTTGTCGTAAAAGACAAGTTTTGAACTTTTCCCATTCCCGCCTATTTTAGCCTTTGACCACAATTCGGCTAAAGGACTCTGATATCATATATGGTGGGACCTAAATGTGTGCAAACTTGATTCTACATACCGTTATTATAATGATGAAATGGCAAAAGAATCCATTTTTTTTGAAAAATTAGTGAAATTCACCATGACAGTCTTTACCTTAAGTTTTTCACCTATTTGGCCGATTTTCTATTTATTCAAACAAATTCTTTTATAATTTTCACTTGTCCGAATCAAGTTTTAATTGTCCCAGGCTTCGGGCAAGTGGGTTAGCACGAAGACTGTCATGGACTAGATTAGTTCATTTGTTGAACTTAAAAATAAACAGTGATCCAACTTAATAGCTTTATTCCTCTAAAGTAATTACTCCATTCAATTTATCCCATTATGATTGTCCTCAGATTCAATGGCATACACAACATTCTTCAGGTGATGGGGCATTATTTTTATCCATGTCCGTCCGTCCGTATGTACATCCGTCAATAATTTAAGTTACCCTATTGCAAATTCTTTGAAATTTTACACAAGGTCAGAGACCATAAAAGGAAGGTCAAGGTTGATGTTGTTCTGTAGTTAGTCCCTTCATTTGCTGAAAAAATACAAATTTCTCAGGTTTCTGTTCAATAACATAAGTTTCCCTTAAAGGGGAATTTGTGGTAGTGCCTACCAACAAAATTTGTGGACATAGCTTATCATCAAAAATCCCTGTTGATATGAACAGCATATTTATGAAACTGTATGTCACATGACCAACGTGACCAAGGTCACATACCTCAGAAATTTGAAGTGATTTTTGTAGGTTTTAGACTGATGAAGAATATTATTTTTAATAAAACTAAAAGTTTCATAGGGAGGAACACTAGTGACCATGCCTGTCAAATATTTTGTTCCAAAAGTAACTGTGAAACTATGTATCATTGATTTTTCATCCTCAAGATAACCGTGGTCAAAATAATGAACAATCTGAATATTTGCTCCGTCCACAGCTATTTATACCCACGGTTATGGTTTAACCAAATCACCTTAGGTAGAAACGGAGGTAATCTATGTGCCATGGACACATTCTTTCATTAAAAGAAAAAATGTATTTGTATGAAAAATGTTCAGAAAAAATTTGTTGATTTCTCAAGTCACAGAAAAAAAATGTTATTTTCTTTCCCAATTGAATGAAATAAACAAAAGCCATTTGAAGCTAGTAGATTTTTAAGTAAAATGCGTTGTGCATATGAATTTGATACAATATATTAGCAATGCTTTCAAATAAATTCAAGGAATTTGTCTAAACCTAGTATGGTTAACTGTCAATTCAATACAGATATAATATCTAAACCATCAGGATTAATGTCAGTGTTATACAAAGCTAGGATTTTTAAATTAATGGGATTTTCACTTTTTTGGTTATTCCATATGATTCGAATTACGTTGATTGATTTTTTACAAATTTAGATAGAATTGAAAGCTAGGAAATTTTCACACTAAATAAAATTTCAATCTTGTTACTCGGGAATAATTTCTATTGAACGTACCGATACATGATAGAAATATCAAGTGTTATATTAAGGAAAGGATATTTTATAATTTTGCATGTCGGATTACTGATAATTTACGATCAAACAAATTAATGGCGGTTATACATTATATGTTGGTTTGCCGAATGGGAATTAAAAACTCTAGAATGATCATGATAATGAAAATATACGTCAATTGGAGTATCGTTCCTTTTACCCATGTGACTTATTAGACAAGTATGGAATATCGGAAACAATCAAATTTGACAATCAATTACTTTCATTTGAAAAGCTATGAAGAACCTCCCTCATCTCCAATTTCAACATTGTCTGTTTTATCATTGTCATTAGTTTTATTGACGTAGGAAACCAGAGAACCTTTACTACACCACTAAATCTAATTAAAATTAGATGTTTTCTTGCATGTTTTTATTTTATTTTTATAGCCCCGCTCCACCAGAGGTGGGGTATACTGTTTTACCTCTTTCCGTCCTTCCGTCTATCTGTCCTTCCGTCCGTCCCAATATATTTTCCGTCGCATTTGTCTCAGCAACTATTGATGGCAGAAATCTGATATTTGGTCACAAGCTTCATATAGGTACCCCATATCGTGGGAAGCGTTTTTGGATTTGTCACATTCCTACTTCCTGTTTGCCAACTTGGTTGGTTTTTATACACATTGAACATATATGCGGGGGTATCATAAGTGAGCATTAGCTCACAGTTCATCTTGTTTCTTTGGCAATACACTTACATCTAGCTGCATCCTATAGATCAGGGTTCATATTTTCAAGCAACCAATCACTGATGAGCTTACCTATATAAAACCTACCACATGCTGAGAGCTGATGTGCAACATACATACTGCACACCAAAAACTATATTTGTATACGATTTAAAAAAATGATTTTATATATATATATATATATAAAATCTTTTTTTTTTTAAATTTGGATGTTTATAATTAATTGATGATTTGTTACATTTTCCCTTTGATCTTTAAATATCTATATAGTTAATATTAAACCAGAAACATCCGATCATGTGCATTAAAATGTCATTATTTATAGTAACATGGGGTGGTAGTTATTGATAAACAACAGCTGATGATGGTAAACATAAGCACAATGACATGGATGAGGACTCATACGTGAATATATAAACACAAAATGTGACGTCTTTAAGCAACTATTGTCATAAGAACATAATTTCCCTCTTTTTTAATGTCACCCTAGAATGATGTCACTGACGTCACTGTCCTGATAAGCATACTATCATATCATTGATATATTTTGCTCAAAATGGACTTCGCATCGCATCTCCCGTCTCAGGCTTCGCCTTCGATGTGAGATTGTTCTGAGAAATCCATTCTTGCGAAGGAAATTAACGATTGTATATATTTCTCGTATGTAAATTATGCAACTATAATTGTACAATTTTTGTCCACAAATTAGTTCATTTGTATATGTTTTTAATTTTAACATGTAAAAACTGCATGAAAAATATAACATTTAGAAGATATATCAATAATAATGCAGATGTTTACAAATGATTCAATATTGATATTCAATGAATTTTATGGTCCGTAATCTTTCTGACATTTATATTCCCTGTCTGATCTGGGATTACACCTCTTAGCCCGAAATCGTCAATTCGTATTAACGTGACAACTGTTGAAATTTGTCTTTATTTAGAGCTTTTGTAGGACATAAAAATTCTTTAAAGGTCTTATTGGTTGAATAAAATTATTGGTTATATTTATCAGTGAGCTATTGTATACGTCTTGTGAAGAATTTTTTAGGCTTTACACCGGAGCACAGAAAACATTGCCGGGTAATAAACAGATTATGAATCTGTAACATGCTGGAGATTTCTAGTCCGGTACATTTTGACATATGGGATGATAAAATGTATAAGGAGTCATTTACCTGGCAACAGTTTTGCTGTCAACATTAGTAGTATTTCAGCTATATCGTGGCATGTTTTTCAGTTGAAATAAAAATAAAAAAAAGACAGGTTTATTCTTAGCTTATGAATAAAATTTCATCAATGTAAAAGTAGAAACTTTGTGCTAAATACATCTGCTGATGTCCAACGGTCGTTTTTGGAGTCGTTTAGGAATGGATATTTTGCCAAAGCATTTATTGACCTAAAAAGGTTTTCCGTTTGCAAAGCAGACACATTCAAATAGTCCAATATCCCGCTGTAAATAATAAGAGCTTTTGATGAAACGGAAAAACAATAATATTCTGACTTAATATGAAAAGAAAGTTTAAACAGTGTTGGTCAACAATTCCACCAATATCAACGGTTTTCTATGAAAGCTAAATATAAAATATAGCCCATTACATGGTATTTTTGAAGACATCATTTTATCTTGCACGATGACAAAATCATTCTATGAAGGAAATCTGATGATGTGGATTGATTTTCTCATTAACGACGAGAAAACAAGAAGCTAATTACAAAATCAAAGAATTTACAATTAATTACAGAAAATATTAATGAAAACAGGATATTAATTAGTCACCTCCTCATATTTTTAAACAAATTTTATAATCAAGTGATAAACATGCATTTGGAATTTTGGAATTTTTATTCTTTTTTATTTTATTTTATAATTGTCAAATTGATAGTGGATCATTAATTGTCTAAATGTGGATTAAAATAAATTGTTTTAACAACTATTTGCAATATTGCCAAAACTCTGTTAGTAATTCTCATTAAATAAATAAAGAATTAAATCAAATACTGCTGAATATAAAAATCCTAAAATTTGATCATATTGTTTTTGTGAAAAATGACCAAGCTGAAGTTTTGTGTTGTTTTGGATTATTCATTTTCTGTACCAGAAAGTTGTCAAAAATAATGTCAGACATTACTCAACACAGTCAAATCTGCATATAAAGGCCACTGAAGGGAACCTACATATGTGCACTTTATGAGCAGTTATATAACAGGTTGGTTGGTTGATGTTGTTTAGCACCACTTTCAATAATATTTCAGTTATATCTGTTTTATTGGTGGAGGAAACCTGAGTACCCAGAGAAAACCATCGACCTGTCTCAAGTCACTAACAAATCTTATCACATAATGTTGTATCGAGTACACCTCGCCCGAGTGGGGTTCGAACTCATAACATTCGTGGTGATTGGCACTGATTACTTAAATAACATATTGGTCATATTATATGCACTATTCATTCCATGGATGCCTCAAGCCTCAAGTGATGTTTTGCCATCCCTTGGCCTATATGTCATCTTTCATTATACTTCTTGTATGGTCCACGAGCTCTGCCACAATTGTGTTTTCGGTGACCTTGGCTTGCCTACCTTCCAAGATGGCGGCCAAGACTTCTGATTGGATTAAATTTCGAAATATTTGAAAATCTTCTTCAGAACCAAAGGATGGAATGAAATACAATTTCAATAAAAGAATCCTTTGATGGTTATTTGTGTTTGTTAACCCTGTCCACTTTTCAAAATGGCCACTAAAAAGCAATACTGTCAAATAAGTTGGAGCATCAACATTTCTGGAGAGCGAATGCAGAATCATAGGAACCTATTTTTTTTAAGTAATATATTTATTTATAATTTCAGAGTAACCATGAAATAGGAAAAAAAACCACTTTAAAAAAAGTGTATTCATTTCAATTTCCGTATGTAAACGAAAACTAAAAGGAGAGTTTAAGTCTTTTGTATTCGCCCATAATGCTATTCTCCTGCCATACTGTCGTGACTAAACCTAATCTAATCGAGACAGTTACACGTCTATATTCCTTTTTCTCAAAGGACCTAAATTCGATGTGATTTTACGCTTACAAGTTTTTATTTCACACTCAGTAAGATTCGTCAATAAAATTCTGATTGAAATTAATGAGGGTTGCCAAAGCGAATAGTAATGAAGATGTCGATTACGGAATGTAAAACTATGACCTTATATCTTTTTAAAACAAAGATCAATTATTTACATCAATCAATAGAAATAAATGTCAACAAGAAATTAACATAAATGTAAATTACGATAGACCTAGAAGTATTTGAATCTCCACAGCAACGTACATCATATATATTTCTTTGTCACATTATGTGTGAAAAAAAAGAAAATTTTGAAGTCGGACTGGAATCTTAAGATGATAGTGTTTCATAGCTGATATGAATCGTAAAATGATTTTGACGAGTTGAAGGTGATGTTTACTGAAAGGTATGAAATATGTGAAGAGAATTACGTGTACTAGAATCGTAAGTGCATTAAAGCCGACATGAATCATGAAGAAAACTACAGTTAAACCTATCTAAATTGAACCTTGAATCAACCGGAATCCTGTATAGTTCAAACTTGAAATAAAGCCCTGGTGTAGGAATTCTCTTATTAATTTAACCCATATAAACAGAACACCTGTCTAGTCTTAAAACACTGGGGACCCGGGTGTCTCAATGAGTTAGGTGTTGGATCTAACAACTCATACAAGCCTATCACCAATACGACGTGGGTTCGCGCCCAGCTTTGTAAATGACAAAAATGGGTGCACTTAACTCGCAGCCGCAAGTGATCAAGTTTACCAGTTGCTTGCCCATGGTCGGTGGTTCTCTTCGGGTACTCCGGCTTCCTCTACCACTGAACTGGTCGCCATGATATAGCTAAAATATTGCTGAAAGTGGCATTAAACACCAAAATTCAAATTCTTTTTCTTAAAACAACAGTTGGTCCCGAAAGGATTTTGGAATTTTAATTTTTTTTTATTTTATAATTGTCAAATTGATAGTGGATCATTAATTGTCTAAATGTGTTATTCAAGGGATATTAAAGCTCATTTTGGTAATTTTTTGTATCTCATGAAAACTTGCAATTGGTTCAATAAATGATATAAATTTATGAAACATTAACCCGGTTTTTATCAATGAAACTTTGTTATTTATTTTGCCTCTAGGCGATTTTTATGTAGTCGTCCCCCTCTTAAGCACTCCCACCAAAAGCAACCACTCTTATAAGGCCAGATTTCAGATGTACTGAGATAGAAAATACCCCTTGATTGTCCTACTCTAGAGAGGCCACCGCTGTTATGCAGCCACATTTTCATTGCGGAAAGGGTGGCCTTATGAAGGGGAGACAACTGTATATGACAGTGAAAAATCAATATAAAATAATTTATTGATGATTTTTTCCGTGCCATATGAAATTTGGTAAGAATTTTCTACACTATTAGGTTACATCTAGTGGATCATTGAATCCATTTCTTGTCTGCAGCTGTATCTTACTGACACTAGAAAATACTTAAGCAAGAATATGAAATGGATATGGTAAAGATGTTTCACAATTATTTTTTTTGCCCTTTAGCTGTTTTCTTCACTAATGGAAAATATGATGTGTTTCATTCTCACGGTCAAGACGTTAATGGTTTATCATCAACTTTTTAAGTACAAGTGTATTAGGTGTCACTGACGTAGTTAACGTGTTTCTAGCATCATTCATTTTAACACAAAGAATATGAAACGACATACAATTGACAAGATAAGAAAATGAGTTGATCTTGAAGCCCTTCATTCAGTACAGTCAAACCTGTCTTATGTGACCTTCCAAGGGAACATCGAAATATGGTCACATAAAACAAGGAGCTTTGTAATATAGGTTTAATTAATATAATTAATTATATAGTGACAGTCAGTTTTATTGGTGGAGGAAACCGGAGTAGATGAAGAAAACCACACCCCTGTCGCAAGTCACTGCTAAACTTGATCACATAATGTTATATTGAGTACATCTTGTTTGAAATTAAAATCAAGGTTACATAGTACAAATTATTAGTCACTAAAGCAGGTTTGACTTGTTTGATTTTTATATATAATGCAGTACACTTTTTTGACTATATAAGGATCAGCTAATTAAAAAAAAATTATTTAGAAAAAAATTGGGGGAGGGGGGGGGGAGGGAGGAAGGGATGGAGGGATTTGGGTGATGGCAGTGATGAAGAAACAACATACTTATTTTTGTTAAGGTCAACAGGCCCTAATGAATGACTAAAGTATAATAATAGTTGAAAGATGTTATGTGCAGGAAGAAATAAATCGTGAAGAGAGAATAATAAGCTGCTGTAGTCAGAATGGCATTAGTTCAGGATAGAACAACAAGAATTGAAAATCATAATAAACACTAGTAAAAGCTGTTATCAACAAAATATATTCAGCTGTAAAGAGGGGGGACTAGAACTGGGAATGATAATTGACGAAAGCTGTTGTAGACAAACTGGACTAATTTTTTTAAGAGAACTAGAATTGAATTAAATGCTTGGTCAGAAAATGTTCAGTAGTATTCTTTGAGTTTTCAAGATATAAACAAATACATGAACAACTGTATGTAGGACCTGGAAAATCTATTAAATTAATTTTGTATGAAGTAATTTTGGTCAATCTTATTAATGTTTTTCGATCGAAATCAGATATTTAATTACGTAGTATTTGTGAATATAATACTGAATCACAAAGTAAAAAGAGAAAACGAGCTAATTTCTATTTATTTTTAATACTTGCTTCCTTATATCTGTTGAATAATCAGGCTTTAATGTCTTTCCAACAGTTATCTCCCTTGTTTTGTATGAGCTCAAATTTTAGCTGTAGCTACATGGCAATAAGTTGTTTAACATATATTCCCAATTTTTCTGTGAAATTTTTCTTTCAGTTGATTTATACCAATTATGCAAATTATGCATATTTTAATTAAAGATCACATTTAAATCTTCTCCTTTGAAACTACTGTACCAAATTAAACCAAATTTGGCAGGGATGGCCCTTGGGTGGTCCCCTTTCAAAATTGTGTCCAACTGCCTCACCCATCATTCAAGGTGGCTGCTATTACTAAACATAGAAATGTCTTCAATTGTACATTGCTGCTTTTTTATAAGTCAAAGTGAGTGGCACCCTCCATTCAAAATGGCAGCCATTACTAAAAATTGAAATTTCTTTGATTGTCTATTGCTGCTTTATCATAAGTAAAAAACTGTGGCTACATGGCATTGAGTAGTTCTGTTTTTTGTCAGAATTGTCAGCAAATGTATACTTATTAGGCATATTATGCAAACAAAAAATCTAAAAAATTTGGACTAAAATGATCTTTCGTTGTCCAACTTTCAAAATTATTTGTGTCACTCCCATCTATAAACTTTAGAAGTCAAATTAAAAATAGGTGAGCGATTACAGGCTCCTGTGAGACTCTAGGTAATGTTTATTCCATGGTCTCCGGAAAATCGTGGTATAAATGATTTGTAACATGAAGACATGCAATATCACACCTAGGTAGTTGATTATTGCACGGCTCTCTGAGAGTAATACAACTACAGCCCAGATTTAAAGTGTGCAATATCTCGTATTTGCGTGTATTATTTCATAATTCTTAGCTGTTGCTTACATTCTGATATATAAACCATAAAAAAGATGAAAGAAAAAGAATGCATTCATGTTACAGTATTTTGTTAAAGCTGAACTTGGTGTAATTTTAAAGATTTCTAATACAATAATTAGATTTGTGAGTATCGGAAGTTATCAATACACTATATAATTGTGATCGGTTATCCTTATCAGAGTGACACCATATATTGCTTCGTTGCACTGTCTATTAGAAAATAGTGTATCTGAGACAATGAGACATAAAATACTCATTTCATGAAGAAAAGAAATTGAAAATGTTCATAAAATTCTCACTTTTATTGTCGTAGGTGTAATTAATATTACTGTATCAAATAAGACAAGCGATGATAAAGGAGATAATTGGGAATATTTTTAATTGCATTGTGGGACAATTCTATCTGAGATGGCTTTTGATATTATCTGGTGCTATTTTTAATGCATTGTGGGACAATTCTATATATCTGAGATGGCTTCTGACATTCTACTTGATGATATTGTGTAGAATATTGACTCGTAAAAAAATAATTTTAATCACAGTCACAAAGGATATTTTAATCTCTTAAATGTTGGATAGAAGTTGATGATATGCAAAAATGATGAAAAAGTCAAAGAACTCAGTGAAGTGTTAAGTGCATATAGGTTTTTTGTTAGTCAGCAGCATCATATTGTCAATGATGCTGGCACTGGGTTAGAATCGTTATTATCAGTTGTAAAATTAATACAAGTAAAACTGTATTCCTGCTGAGCTGGTAGCATGTTTTATAGGGAGATAGCATTCAATGAATCAATGTTAATTTTTTTGCAGATCATTTCAAGTGTAGAGCTGAGTATGCTCCTTCAGAGCATGAAACTAAATTTTGTGGTATCATAGTCCATGCAATCTCTATTTTACGTGGACCTCACTGTACATTATATACAAAATTTTAAAATTTGACATAGACCTGCTTGATTTTATCATAGACAGTGTCTATAGGTCTACCGCTAATTTTGCCCACTGCACCTTTCCTGCGGTTATTTGGTACAATAGTCCTCCTCTTAATAGGTCATTCCTGCAATTAAAAATTGGCCTCTCTTGAGGGGAATGATTTCATCATAGTGTGCTATCTCCATGCATTTAAAATCTGGCTTGATAAAAGGGATGACCTTTGGTGCGAGGGGCACAATAAGAGGGAGACTAATGTATAAGAACCATCCTTCTCTCTAACTGTGTTAGTGGAGATCTCCTTTTGCAAAGATGGTGGATTGCTCGCTTACATTATAAGAGGTTCTAAAATCAAATTCCCAAAGAACATTGCATTTTTCAGAGGTAAATTGTCCTCTTGTTACAAAGGAATCAATTTATGCATTTGAGTATTGGCACATTCTGGCCCCTGTTTTTCTTGCTTTACCTACAGGAGTATTTGGGGCCAGCGTGGTCATGATCGTATGGTAGTTGGGTTTACAACTACCTATGCAATCAGTACCAATCGCCACTTACGTTGTGAGTTCGAATCCCGCTCATGTGAGGTGTACTCGCTACAACATTATGTGATAAAGTTTGTCAGTGACTTATGACAGCTCAGTGATTTTCTCTAGATTCTCTAGTTTCCTCCACCAATAAAACTGACTGCCACCATATTACTGAAATATTGTTGAAAGTGGTGTTAAACACCATAAACCAAACCAACCATCCATTATTTGAACAAGTCGATTACTGTTAATCAGGTGAGCGACTACAGGCTCCATAGAGCCTCTGGTTAATTTTTAAGAAGGAAAAAACTACTGTACAAACAGAAGTGTTGTGTTGTTCTTATTTCTACGATCTTTCCTGGAACTAATTTTTAATGAAAATATTTTCTTCATTGATATTTATTTCGAAATGAAATTACATTTGTATTACTCTATTAAGTTTATAGCTGCAAATTTTGTTAGTCAGTGACAGGTTCCAAAATGGAGATTTCCATGAAATTACTAGAAGAGAATACTAATTAATATTCATTAGCTCAGATAATTGTTATAGACCATTTGCACATTCCAGATTTGATTTTATACATATTTTTTTCTAGGAGTTACTTTCCATATGTGTTGTTACAACATTATAATTACAGTCAAATCTGACCAAGAGGTCACCTCTATTAAGCAGTCACCTGTGTTAAAATGTCATCCTTTTCCTGTCCCATCATAGAAAATTTCATATGAATTGAACCTCTTTTAAGAGGTCACCTCCTTTTCATTGAACTTTCCATGAAATGGGACCGTCTGCCTGCCTTAATTGAAATAACTACTGTAAAAGCCTATGAAAGGTAAAAGCTATAATTTTAGAGTCAAGTCGGAAATGTACAAATGGTCTCTTGAGATTGGCTGTTTAAATTATCTTGTTGTATTACTGTAAAGTGATTAATCTCTCTCAATAAAACAATATTGACAAATTATCAAAGTCCTATTGGTCAATTTGTTTTATGGATTAAGTTGAATGCTGTCTCCAAAAGGGTGCAATGTCGCATGTACTTTTATACAGTTGTTAAAGGTCAACCCAGTGCAACAAGAGATCTATGACTATTATAATATTAAGTTCAGACATACAGAGTTATTTGGGTTCTAAAGAGATGGCTGTTAGATAATAAACAAGAGTTTTGGTTGACATACATTATTGTTTTATCGATAGTTAGTTTCTGATTACAAATGTTAACTATGGTTAGAGAGTTAGGGTTATATTGTTTAACGCCACTTTTAACAATATTTCAGTTATATCGTGGCGGTCAATTTATTGATGGAGGAAATGGGAGTACCTGGAGAAAACCACCGCCCTGCCTCAGATCTCTGACAAACTTTATCACATAACTCACTATGAAAACACAGGACATTTTCAATTTTAGCATAAATTATATTATGTCATTCTAGAGCAAATCTAAAAAAAAAACCACTGCAAATATTTTCCCAGAAATATTGTTAGAAGCAAATCATTCTTATTTGTATAAAATCTCCTGTCAAGTTGTACTTGCCATTTTACTATTCAAGAGTAATTTCCTTGATAATCTGAAAATTTACACCATTCCAAAGTTATGTCCTTTGATCTTCTGAAAACACTTCAAATATTGTTTGACAATACCTCTTTCTCATTTCCTGTTATTACATCTTACAATGAGATCAATTTCCAATTGGATTTGCCTTTTACTGTTACTATTTTTAAATTATGTCCACTCATAATCTTAAGAGGGTTATAGTTAGGGTTATGGTGTTTAACGCCACTTTCAACAATATTTCAGTTATATTGTAGTTATCAGTTATCAGAAAAAACCACTGATCTTACGCAAGTCACTGACAAACTTGATCCCATAATGTTGTATCGAGTACACCTCACCTTGGGTGGGATTTAAACTCACAACTTTAGTGGTGATAGGCACCGAATGCATAGTTAGTTGGAAATCCAACTACCATATGATCGTAATGACCACAGATCCTGATAATTTTAAGAAAATAAACACTTTGAATATTTGTTTGAAAATTCACCTGAATCTTTTTCATTTTGTATGATTACAACTTGTATATGTCCAATTTTACTTGCCAGAGTTATCTCCCTTGAAAAATAATGGCTTCAGTTTTATTAATGAAGCAGAGATCTATGATACTGTGTATTCACATGCTATTTCAACAAATTTTCGGCAACATTTTTAACATATGCCTCCTTCTTATTTTGTATTGCAAAATAATTGTGATAAAATGCATGTCAGGTTTGATTTTTGAAATAATACCATGTTATGCCTCCAGAGAGAAAAAACACCTAGGGAGTGTAATTATGTCTCCCTTTCGAACGAAGGGAGACATATTGTTTTAGTTTGATTTTTTCTTCTTCCGCTTCTTCTGCTTTTTCTCAGCGAAGCTTGTCCTGACCCTAACTTTTTTGTCTTTCCAGATAGGTCAATTATATTTGGTATGTGGCTGCATGACCATAAGGCGGTGTAGTCAATTATATTTGGTATGTGAGTGCATGACCATAAGGCAGTGTATCGTATACCGTAATGACCTTCATTGGACCTTGACCTTTGACCTCAAGGTCAAATAATTGTTTTTTAAATAGTATTTTCTTGTCCATGCCATAACATTTTTGTCTTTCGAGATAGGTCAAAGATATTTGGTATGTGGGTGCATGACCACAAGGCAGTGTGTCACATATGGTAATGACCTTCATGGGACCTTGACCATTGACCTCAAGGTCAAATAATTGTTTTTTAAATAGTATCATTCAACTCATAATGTGTAACTTTTAGTTGTATAGATGGCCGCATTATAGTCCAGTCATTCTAGCCGAAAAATGGCAAAACCTCAAACTAATTGCAACAGAATTTTTTCTGTCACCATTTGATGAGATAAGGTGTGCTTAGTTATATTCTAAAAATCGAAAGCAATATATAATGGGGAAATGTGTTTTTTGGGGGCAAACATTTGGTTTTTTAATAAAAATCGACGAAAACTGGAAATTTTCTTTTACTTTGTGGGATACATAATAATGAAGGAATTCTTCATGTATTAACTCAAAAGGCGGTACCAACAGTTACATTTTACGATTTGGCTAATGAAAAACAATGGGATATGCATATTTTGAGGTGAAATATCACATTTTTATGGAAAAAATGACTACATTTGAGATTTTAAAAACTTTTCAATTATCGTACGAATACTAGCAAAAGGTCTTTACACACAGGTGACAAATAAAAATAATAATATAAATACGACACTATAATATACTACATTTCACAAACAGTGGTATTCCAATAAAAAGACATACAAAGGCATATTTAGCTAATATAGTATTGTAAAAAGTACGGAAATTTTCCCCGCCAAAATTTTGAAACAATAACCAGCCAGAAATTATCCAACAATAGTCGACTACTTTAAATGAGAAACACTATAAATATTGTTTTCTCTTACCTGCTTACTCTTCCAGAGCACCTGAGTTCACTCACTTTCCATTGGGAGTTCGTATTGCTCGTGTGTGTTTGTGTACATGTTTTGTTGTTTGTTCTGAGATTTGTTGTTCGTTCTTTGTTTCGCGGGTTTGTATCTCGAGGTTTGTATAACGTCCTTGGATTTTTATTTTTTACTACCCCTTTGGTATTTCTTCACTTTCTTCATCTTCTAGAGAATAAAATCGAGAATATTTTTTTGCCAATAAATAATTCTATGCATGATTCTTTTATAGACTCAAACTGAACATAAAAGCCTATTTAACCCAATACATGCAATATTTCCTTTGAAATAACTGTACGTACCATGTCAAGGCCATTTCTCATACAAATTCTCATCAACTTAGAACAATGATGCATCTGCGGTAATTATATTATTTTGTTATATAAAAAATGAAATAATAATTTTGTTATATATATATACATGTATATCATAAAAAATAAGATCTGAATAACAAATTCATGCGACAATATTCTAGACGATAAAAGATTGATTCATCAATGTCCATGTTGGAATTCGAGCAACTGTTCCGTTTACATTCTCCACATACAGACGAACATTCTAGTCAATTTTTTTCGACATGTACACCTTCTCGTGTCACAGTTAGTTTTACAGTTACATCTAATAACGTTAAGCGGCTTTGACGGAGCTGCACTTTTACTACACTTGATTGGAACAAGCCTGTCATTGTGAAGTTTCCATCCCCATTCAGACGGATTTAATTTCTCCTTATTCATCCAGGACTGCATTTGTAACTATGTTCTTTGACTATGAAATGTAGCAGCATCAGATGTTTGGGGTAAGGTGTGTAATTGGACACATGTTTTATTTGTTAAAATTCGGCTGGCAAATTTCCTGTACCTGAGAACATCCAATCCTCCATAGAATATATACTAATCAAAAAAAGAAACGTTACACCATAATTTTTTGTATTTTATTCCAAATCCAGATTCTTTCATTTTGTTTCCTTTTCACGCTATGAAAAATAATGAAATATCTTTCTAAAATGTGCAAAATGGGCACTTTATGATTTGACTTACGTCAATTAACCAATTCAACGATTTTCATCATTTGTTAAATTTTACGACTTTACCAGTGTGTTCGAATCGAAACGAAGGTCATTAAATGTGTCATCCTTAATTGTAAACAAAAAGTCGCATCAAAAGAATTCATACTGTGAACGTAAGTTAATGCACCGGCTACGTCAAAATGAAAGGGAACAGGCTGTTGGAATGTTTCTGGCTGGAATGGTTCAAACCCAAATCACAAACCATTTCAATGTGTCAAGAATGACAATTTACCGACTGATGATTCGTCTGAGGGATACGGGCACTACGTCAGACCGTCCATGTAGTGGAAGACCGCGTGTGAGGACCTTACGTAAGTACAGGCACATCCGATTTATTCATCTACACAATCGCTTCGTTACAGCCGTGCACACAGCTAGGCTAACTCTTGGTAGAACCAATGTCCGAATTTCTGACCAGACAGTGCGGAATAGATTGCATCAGTGTGGCCTTCGTGCACGATATCCTTTGAAAGGTCAGACGTTAAAACAACGTCACAGAGCTGTCCGATTACAATGGGGCCGTACTCGATTCCGATGGAATCGCAATACATGGCAAAACATTCTTTTCTCAGATGAATCCAGATTTTGTTTGAAGTTTAGGGATGGGCGGGTGCGTGTTTACGGTCGTCGCGGAGAACGCTTCTCTGACGCTTGTGTACTGGAAACAGACCGTTTTGGCGGAGGTAGCGTCATGATATGGGGTGGAATAAGCCATGTCGAACGAACTGATTTAAAAGTTATTGACAGTAATCTGAACGCAGCACGTTACAGAGATGAAATTCTTGCTCCTATTGTACTGCCTTTTCTACGTAGGCATCGTTTTAGTCACGTCTTTCAACAGGATAATGCTCGCTGTCATGTAGCCCGTGTATCGATGGACTTTCTGAATGACAATCATATCCGCACCCTTCCATGGCCTGCATTATCCCCGGATTTAAACCCCATTGAACATTTATGGGACGAGCTTGGGCGACGTGGTCGAAATGGCTTAAATCCACCGGAAACCTTAGATGAGCTACGACAGGCCCTTATACAGGAGTGGAATAACATACCACAATCATTCATAAGAAACTGATCGGTTCCATGCGTCGTAGATGCCAAGCAGTGATAAATGCAAGGGGAGGACACACACGTTATTAACACTGTCGAACTCGTTTTTGATGTTATGATTTTCTCTTTTGTGGAAAATGACAAATTCTGTTGAAAAATGAAAAGTGATACTTTTCTTACCTTTGAAGCATCATAAAGGTTAATTTTTAATACTTGATTTTATTTCGTGTTTGTTGAATAAAATATATTTATAAAACATTAGGTGTAACGTTTCTTTCTTTTTTCTTCTTTTGACTAGTATATGTAGATCCACCATTACATGTACCTACAAATTCATAAAATTATAATTAATATAGGTTTTCTTTGAATATTCGATTTTTTTTTAAATCCTCTATTTTAATCAAACGTACCTATAAAAAATAAAGAAAATAAAGCCAAATATTTTCATTCCAAATACATCACGCTCATTTTATAATTTCAACAAATTTATTTAAATTCAGAGAATATTTCAAAATCGATTTATTACTTCTTTGTTATTTTTTTTCATTATTTTATTTATTTTAAATTATGTTTTTATCATTTTTTTAATCATCAATTACATATTTTAAGTAGTAGAATCTGTAGAATTATTTTGTGCAGTTAGACATTTTGTTTTTCTTGTAAAACTTTAAATTTACAATATATTACATGGTTCACGTAGCGAATTTATGACAGAATCGCATTCCATACTTTTTCTTGCCGTCAGCGAGAGAATAGGTGGGAGGGAATGCTATTTTTGTAATCAGATTCGATCTAGGGTCATATATATTGAATATATATGTTGTAGTTTTCATATTATCCCTCATTTTAAAGCCTTTTGTTGTTTGCTTACATGGAACAACACATTTTGGAGGTCTTTGACCAGTCGGATACACAGATCAAATTATACCCGAACGCTCAGGAAAAATACGGTATTTTTGTAGATCTAGGAATTAATAAGAGGCTCTGGTAGTCTATCTGTGTTGGTTTTAACCATTTTATGAAACTTACCAGTACTATTTAACGATGATTAGTTGGTGCATCGTCTGCATTTCTCTCTCTGCATTTTTATGATTTATCTCCCTTATCAGCTCTTCAGTGTTTACGGAAGCCATGTTTTGACGAAAGTTTTTCGAAAAATGAACGATCTTTATTACCATAAATGACGACTTTGCCCTTTCTTGATTTTTCTCGATTTTTAATATGATCTTTGTAAATATATAAAACAACGAAGCTCGCAAAAATTATTTCTGTTGCAATTACTTTTAGGTCAAACAGTAGAATGACTAGACTATTAAGGGGGAGACATAAGTTTTAAGTTTCTAAAACAGTTCTTCCTAGTTTTTAAATTAAATTGCTATTTTTGAGTGAGTAGTACAGTATTTCTTGAAACAATTTTGGATTGTTTAGGTAGTAATATTTGAAGAAAATGACATCACCATTGACAACAGAGCATCTTGAGCAATGTTAAATGTGTAAGTGCAGTTAGTTCCCCTATTTAAAAGCCACTCTCACATAAGTCCCCACCTCTTATCAGGCCAGACTTTAGATGCAGTGAGATAGTATAATGCTACTAACTTCTCCCCCCTCAAAAGAGACCACCCTTCTTTAGGACCACTTTCTCATTGCAGAAGGTGTGGCCTTCGATGGGGACTACTGTAGCTTGTAAATGTTGGTGATTTGATTTTTAATTCGGTCCAGGTGAACTATTGTCATCACTTGGCGTCCGTCGTCTGTAAGCTTTTCACATTTTAAGTTTCTTCTCCGAAACCACTTGGCCAATTGGAACCAAACTTAGCAGGAATGTTCCTTGGATGGTCCTCTACAAAGTTTCTGTTTTTCGTTTCAGTCAGATATTCAACATGGCTGCCAGGGCCAATAATATGCTCTGATTGGCTGAAATTTCAAAGATCTTCTTCTCTGAAATTAATGACCTGACTGGACCCAAACTGTAAATGAATGATCATTGGAATGTCCTTTACCAAGTTTCTGTTTTTTATGCCGATCGGAAATCCAAGATGGCCACCACCGCAGGACATAGATTAACATTGGACCCTATGGGAAAATGTTCAAATGCCTTCTTCTCAGAAACTACAAATATGATTAAAGCCAAACTGTACATGAATGTTCATTGGATGGTTCTCTACAAACTTTAGGTTTTTTGTTCTGATATGAAATTCAAAATGGCGGCTACGGCAGGACTTAGTTTAACATTGGACCCTATGNGAAAAATGTTTCAAAATGCTTCTTCTCTGAAACCACATGGACAATTGAAACCAAACTACACAGGAATGATCATTGGAAGGTCCTCTACAAAGATCCTGTTTTTTATGCCGATCGGAAATTCAAGATGGCCACCACCGCAGGACATATATTAACATTGGACCCTATGTTATACAATTGATTGAAAATTTTACTGCAGATTTTGCAAAAATTGTACCAGTTTATATATATATATATATGTACAACAGGTATATTATGACACTTGTCAGCTTAGTTCTAAATACATGTTTTTATCTAT
>MJUT01059560.1:117132-131242 GCA_002080005.1 Gigantidas platifrons
CCACTGATGAACCCATGGTCTACCACACTCTGGGTGAGCACGCTAACTATAACACCACTGATGAACCCATGGTCTACCACACTCGGGGCGAGCACACTAACTATAACACCACTGATGAACCCATGGTCTACCACACTCTGGGCGAGCATGCTAACTATGACACCACTGATGAACCCATGGTCTACTACACTCTGGGCGAGCACGCTAACTATAACACCACTGATGAACCCATGGTCTACCACACTCTGGGCGAGCACGCTAACTATAACACCACTGATGAACCCATGGTCTGGGCGAGCACGCTAACTATAACACCACTGATGAACCCATGGTCTACCACCCTCTGGGCGAGCATGCTAACCATTACACCACTGATGAACCCATGGTCTACCACACTCGGGGTGAGCATGCTAACTATAACACCACTGATGAACCCATGGTCTACCACACTCTGGGCGAGCATGCTAACTATAACACCACTGATGAACCCATGGTCTACCACACTCGGGGTGAGCATGCTAACTATGACACCACTGATGAACCCATGGTCTACCACACTCTGGGCGAGCACGCTAACTATAACACCACTGATGAACCCATGGTCTACCACACTCGAGGCGAGCACGCTAACTATAACACCACCGATGAACCCATGGTCTACCACACTCTGGGCGAGCAAGCTAACTATTACACCACTGATGAACCCATGGTCTACCACACTCTGGGCGAGCACGCTAACTATAACACCACTGATGAACCCATGGTCTACCACACTCTTGGCGAGCACGCTAACCATTACACCACCGATGAACCCATGGTCTACCACACTCTGGGCGAGCACGCTAACCATTACACCACCAATGTGGCTGTTTATTTTGACTTTTAGTCTTGTATATGAATGGGTCACTAGTAAGTAACTGAATAATATATGAATGGGAATGATTTTTAAACTCCAGCAGCACCGCTGTTCCCAATTTTACCTCAAGTAAACTCCCACTGGGGGTTATATAACCAAATAATAAATTGGAAATCAGACAGACAGACAAGCAAACCAAATTATGCATGCCTTTTTCAACTCCATTAGAGAAAAGAATAATTAGTGAGAATTTTCACAAGACACTTAAATCCACATTGGGAATAAATATTTATGATATAATAATAAAGAAAAAGATATTATTCATGGAAATTTTTTTATTAGTCTGTGGTAAGACTTCATTAGGAACTTAATAGGATTTTTTTTCCCCTCTATAAAGAATAGGTCAGTGTTTTAAATGTTTGTTACAGCTTATACTCATGAGTACTGCAAATTTGAGGTCAAAATCTTATAATGAAAACTGTTTTTCATACATGGATTGATTGATTATTACTTATAGACTAGCTAGCAGTATTTTAGCTATTAGGTCAAGACAAGTACAGGTCTGACAATATATATATAAAAACTGTTTTTCATACATGGATTGATTGATTATTACTTATAGACTAGCTAGCAGTATTTCAGCTATTAGGTCAAGACAAGTACAGGTCTGACAATATATATATAAACTATGTAGAAATGATGGAGGGGTGGGCAATGAAAAAATATGCAGATTTGGGTAGGGCCGAAAAAATTTAGTCTTTTGTAGTGGGTACAATGTGCCTAACTCATTTTTTTTTCAAATTCTGCTGAAGTTTGTTTTTTATTAAGTAGATTAAGAATTTCTTTAATTCTAGATGTGTAAAAAATGATGATAACTTTTGTCTGTTTTTCTCTTCTATTATCATTGATATGATATAAGATTTTTACTCTAAAAATTTTATCGTCATCTCTCCCAAATTTTCTATTGTTTTCTGATGGAGTCCCTCCTCTATAAAATTTTCAGATTTCAATCTTTTTCTACAAAAAAATACAAGGACAAATGAAACAAATCTGGCAGGCATGTATCTTGGATGGTCATTTTTTAAATTTATGTTTCCATTTTTTTCAAAAATGGCCACCAGAGCTAAATTAGTAAATGTGCTTTCTGATTGGTTGAAATTTTAAATATCTCAAAAACCACATATGAATGATCCTTTGATATTTACTCCTGTTCGATATTGTTTAACATAAAGGAAAAATGTTTTAAATGATTTATCTTAGAAATCACTGATCTGAATGAATCCAAACTATTGACAGAAGTAACTTTGAGTACCATTCAACTGCAGGCTAAGGGCTGTTTCACACTCATTATAGGGTATGCGTTTTTCTCATTATTAAAGACCCCACTGTGACTGTAAAATGTAGAACAGCAATAAAAGTGTTGTTACTTTACTTTAATTTTTGTCCGAGGGTAAAGTTGGATGGCCTCTTTATGTTCATTTACATCCACATACATGTACTTTCTTACTAGTAAAGTGTTTTCCCTAAATTTCATGGTAAGAGGTCAAAAGCATCTTTTAACAGGCCACACTTGAATTTACCAGTACATTTCTATATAAAAATTGTGATTTGAACCAACCAAAAAAAAGTTCTTGAACCGGCCAATTTTGTCTGCCATTGGTTCATAGGGAAAACACTGTAATATATATATGAATGATCTTGGAATTGTCTTCTGCGTTCATTTCTGTCACCGCTGGAAAATATTGTTCAACATCCGTGTATTATGGACACATTATTAAAAAAAAAATTTGTTCAGGAAATGTTTAGTGCCATCATCATTTATTATATGTTGATATAATCCCGATATAATCTGAGTATTACCACTTGAAGATCTAGCTAATTACCAAGATGGCAATAAAATTGTATAGAAGCTTACCACAAACCACTTAATTCTTGTTTTTAAGTTCATTAGTGAAAACAGTTTAAGCATTGATTATTTATCACTGGGAGAGAGTTGACGAAAGACAAATTTATTCTCATTTCAAAATACATTGCCTGCAAAAAGATTTTTGTTTTCAAAGGTTTTTTTTTATTTCTTAAATTTTTTAATACATGACATGTATTTTTTTTTAAATCTAGTTGACCCTTAGAGCTTGTTCCAAGCTTACAAAAGAGATATTGTCATCATTTTAAGTGTAACTCCATCGTCATTTGGGGGGTCATCGTGGTCGTGATCGCATGTTAGTTGTATTTACAAACTACCTATGCCATCAGTGCCTATCACCACTAAAGTTATGAGTTCAAATCATACTCATGACAAGGTGTACTTGATACAAAATTATGTGGTACTCTGGGGTTTTCTCCTGGCATTCAGGTTTCCTCCACCAATAAAACAGAAATATTGTTGAAAGTGGTGTTAAACACCATCATAACACCTTAAATTAAACTACAAAAATGGCAAACTTACCTTCACAATTTTAGGCCTTCAATCTCTGAATTCTTTTAAAATAAACATGACTTGCATTTTTCTCAAGATGAGCCAATAATCGAAAAATATAAAAACGTAAAAAAATAAATGGAATCTTGGGAAAAAATATTAAGCCGTTTACTTATTAGGGGCAGTACAATTTTTTTCAAGCATCCATTTCTTCTTTTAAAACAATTTAATGATGAAAACAAAATTTCAAGCATTTTTCAGTATCAAGCAGAAATGTACCATCCTATTTTATTTGTTTGTTTTGTTTTTTTCCTCCTTTTTTTTCTAAGAATAATATTTATTCTTTACCATGCATATAACCCTGAATAGAATTGGAAAAAACTTTTACAAATTGTGTATTTTGAATTATGCAGATATGACCTTCGTATATATCTGGGTTTTTTCCCCCCACAGAATTCATTTAATGGATGAATGTGCATACACGATCAATTCTTAGTGCAACATTGTATAGAAACTCTGTATTTCATGGTTGTAAACTCTGTGTCTTGCAGTTGTATAAAAACCCTGTGTCTCACGGTTGTATACAAATTCAATATATTAACACAACAAATAATCCTTCAAGATCATTGACATCACAACAGCGATTTAATTTTTTTTAATTTTATGTAACTAGGTATTGTTATGTTAGTCATGCATATTTTTAATTATTGTATCAAATAATTAAAAGAAAGTTTAATCGGTGATAGTTAGCATTTGCACCAATATCAACAAACTTTGTTTTATGAAATTACCGGTACATGCAAATTGCCGCCAATTAAAGAGGAAGTAATTGATTGGGTCAGACAATTTTGCCTTGTAACATGCTGCCAATGACCAACCACTAGCTGTCGTTCGTTCAGAGTTTTCCTTTATGATTAGGACCTCAATGTCCCCTTTTATATTTGCTGTACAGCATCATTTTGATAAAAACTTTTATATTTGTGTAAAGGAAGGTCACAGGTTCTATAAACCCTAAGGCTAGTCCAGGGGTCCAAAGTTTAATATTAGGCTGCAGCAGGCAAAATACAAAAACGAAATAAAAATGCATGAATAAATAGCATGAAAATTCATGTTGATTTATCTTGCACAAATGTAGACCCCCATATTTTGTGGGATATGAGCCTTTGAGTATCCAAAGTTTAAAATAACTTGGGGTCTAAATTTTTACTGCAATGGATTTTTTTTTTTTAATAGTGTTGTCAAAGATCAGCTATATAAATGTAGTTGTATTTAAAATCAAGTTTTTTTTTTGTGATATGGAGATTCAATTTTGTATAAATAAATGGCCCAAGGTATCTTTGGTCTAAGTACTGGGAGAACAAAGTTTAACTTGGACCTAAATGGAAAACTTTTGAAAAATAATTTTTCTCAAGAACCAAATTGTAAATTGTTTGAATCATCACTGTGATATGCAGATTCAAGCTTGCACAAATATAGGTCCAAGAGTCTATGGGGGTTCATACCCTGACATTTGGGTACAAATGTTTACACTGGTTGTAGTTGTAGTTGTAGTTGCACATGTAGTTGTATTTGCCATGACTTATCCTTGTGAAAGAAAGATTTATTATCTTGAACAAATGAAGACCACAAGTTCTATGTTTAATTATTGTTCAATATTTAAAAGTGGCCGTCATGGTCATGATCATATGGCAGTTGGATTTACAATTACCTGCGCAATTGGTGTCTATCACCACTAAAGTTGTGAGTATGGATCCCGCTCATGGCGAGGTGTACTTGATACAACATTATGTGATAAAGTCAGTGACTTACGAAAGGTCGATGTTTTGTTCAGATACGGTTTCCTCCACCAATAAAACTGACCTCCACGATATAACTGAAATATTGTTGAAAGTGGCGTTAAGCACCATAACCCTAACCCTTTCAAATTTAAGATAATGAAAATTGAAATGTATGGCATTATCCCGCATATACTGAATATTCAAATCTAACAATGAGAATTTATATATTTTTCTTACTGCAAAAATTAAAACCTTTGATATAACATACTGAATCATTGTAAAGCTGTAATGTACACACACACGCACACACATATACATTGTATATGTATATAGTGGATTTGGCAGATGGGACTTAATGGTTTATCATTATGCTAAGCGAATGAGTGGTGCAGTGTACCAAAGGGATGAGTTTAAATCGTGGAAAGGAAAGAACAAAAAAATATCAGCTAAAAATCGAACTCTACCACTGTTGGGTTGAATGTTCCAATGTTTATGCAAAAAATAACAATGTTTGATTGACTGTTTATATATATGATATATTCTCTAGCATCAGGAAAGTCATGACAACAATCCTACATTGTATTTATATACCATATACAGAAAATATTCCTGATACCTGCTAATCTGGGTCACGGGTCATTTTGAGTAGCATGTGTAGTCACGTGAACAGATACGGTGCTGAAAAAACTGTTGGTACTCATTAAATATTGATAAATGCAATACAAGTTTATGTTCGTCTTCAAGAAATATGATAGACAAAACCATGTGTGAAGTTTTATGACGAAATATCTCCGATTTCTATTCTATATATAAATTTATGAATTGAAGTTTTAGCTGCTAATCTGGGTCACGGGTCATTGTGAGTAGCATGTGTAGTCACGTGAACAGATACGGTGTTGAAAAAACTGTTAGTACTCATAAAATATTGATAAATGCAATACAAGTTTATGTTTGTCTTCAAGAAATATGATAGACAAAACCATGTGTGAAGTTTTATGACGAAATATCTCCGATTTCTATTCTATATATAAATTTATGAATTGAAGTTTTAGAACACAGCTAATTTTAGCGATGTATTTTTATCTTGGTAGTAATATATAATATATATACTTCTAATAACAATTAATATGTGCTGATGACGTTGCAGATTGCCGCAATTCATTGTTGATCCAATAAAAGATATGTCATGTGGCAATTTAAGAAGAAAGTTTATAAACAGTGATGGCCAACAATTTTACTAATATCAACAAAGCCAACAATTACAGCGGGGTTAAAATGCTGTAATAACGTGAGAAATTATAATACAGGTAGGCAATCTACAGTTAGTTCTGACGTAATAGAAAATCTTTTAAACTCAATTTACCAGAACTTGCAACCATTAAGGTCTTCCTTAGATGTTTTTATTGTTTTTCATAGATTTGATATCACATTTATCTTTGCAGGCAGAGAAAGATTACATGTATGCTTATAACCAGTACCAAGATTGTCAGATAAACAAAACCAATTTATATAACGCGCACAACGAATATATATTTCAATTACGGGCTTCCAATAGAAGTATTGACCAATTCCAATTGGCTATCCCACAAGTCTTAGAGGTAACATTGTAATTACTGCTTTAGATTTGTTTACATTTCAATATATGGGCCTTGGCAACAAGAAATGACTGCTTTAGATTTGTTTAAGGATCAATATATGTGTTAGGTTTACAGTTATGGTGTTTAATGCCTTTTTCAACAATATTTCAGTTATGTCGTGGCGGTTCAATATAGAACCTCGACAACGAGAAATTACTGCTTTAGATGTTTTTATGGTTCAATATATGCGCCTCGACAATGAGAAATGACCACACGATCAGAGCTACAAAGCACCAAATAATGAGCATTGCTAAGAGGGCTTTCATTACTATAAAATCACAGCCATGATGGCCCCAACGATCATGGCCACAACACTTCTTGCTATGGATTTGCTGATAAACATCTACCACTTGACTGACTAGATATTATATATCATGAATATTCATATATAAAAACTGGTAGGGTCCAACGCAATCTTTCATTTTGAAATTTTTGATGGCATACTCGTACAACATCAACAATAACAAGAGAACCCCGAAAATATGTCAAATCCTAAGACACAATGCAGACATAATGTGTAGTTTGAAGTATGAATCAATACATAAATGGTATCACTCCCTACCTGCCAATAGATACAGACACTTTTTTCTTTATTATAGGAAGGGAACCTGCCTAATATAAGCATAACCTGAGCATGCTTGTCAAATTTTGAAATGAAATGACAGACAAAAATTCATATACATGATTATTGAATTGTTCATCATACATGTAAAGTTTAACACCTCTGATGGAATAATTAATATGCTCTCCTACAGTGCATTAAGCAAAGATCATGGTTCCATCTCCAACTATGTCAAACAAAAGACTGTAAAATTAACATTTGCTGCTGCTAAGCATGTTACATTAAGGAGGTAGAGAACAGTCTGATTGAGTTAGTCAGATTAATGTGCCCATATTATATTAGTGCAGTGACAAAAATATGAGCAAGTTCGGATATCTAAATAGATTGACTGCATGCCTTCTCTTGAACAAACTATTTGTTTAATCCTTAGAAAAGGACTTTATAATGTTATATTTTATTACTAGTTACATATCAGATTTTACACACTGCTTGTTTTTATGATATGTTGTTATTTGTTGTGTTTTATTTTCTTCATATCTTTGGCCTACGTTCAAACAGGAGCAGATGAATATGTAATGTGAACAATTTTTGTACATGTATTATTCTATTTAAGAATATAGAATAAAATCAAGTAAAAGTGGTCATATGTTATTTATTAAATTACAAATATATTTATAGTGCAGTGACAATCAAGGTAAAATGGAAAATTTAATGGACCGAAATACCACACGGCTGCATTGGATATTAGTTTGAAGAAAAAGACATTTTGCATCGATTTAGGCATGTCGTCGCATTCTAGGATGGTGCAGATTTTCTATATCCAGAGTCAAAGGTCAAATCTAAGAACGAAGACATTTTCATTTTTACATACATTATCCGAAATATCTTAACTAGCATTCACCACTGCTTAACGTGCTTCATAGATATGGTTGAGACAGGCATTGAAAGTGAAATTGTGGCGGTTACAAAAGTCTGACTTTAAAAACATAACTGAAATATGCGCCTAATTAAAAAGGGGGGACAAAATTCACAAATCGATATTAACGCACGTATATTTTCACCACAAGTCATTGAAATTTCTTAGAATTATACATAGGAATAATTCAATATATGTATATCTTTTCTGGAAAGTTTGAACCAAATTAATAGAGAAACAAGGAAAAAATGAAGACAACAAGAACAAGCATCTAAGAAGATTTCACACCAAAAAAATGACAAAGTCCATATCTCAATTTTAAGTATTTGAAAAGACAAAAAAATGAAAATAACTAGTTTGTTACTACATATCATGTATATTAAAGATTTGCAAGATAAATGTGATTAAAATGTATAGGAATAAATGAGAAAAAATAACGTGAAATATTACAACACGCAACCCCTCTTTTTTGCGGACAATGCATTGGACAGTTGAAATAGATTGTGGGTTTAGAAGTGAAACAACCATTTACGTAGCAAAAAATGAAGTGCAATATAGAATAAGTATCTCAAGCAACTTCAAAAACTGTCTCACTTCAGTGTAGGAAGCACAAATACCAAATGCATGAAGAGTTTCAATTAAATGTTTAGATCCGTAGCTATGGTAACGTTGTAGGGCCAATCCCAAATTAAATGGAGTGAAGTTGTTTTTGTGCAACGATATTATCATTTCGGCTACAGCAATACATTTCCTAGATTTATCGTGTGACAACGCGTTGTATAGTCACTTTCAATATGAAAACAATTGTCATCAACCAACCATGAAAGGAAGGTCATAAGAGAAGGCGGAATGAATTGTAATGATCTATGATGAGAAAGATCAGATGGAGAAGGATAGAAATCTTTGGAAATTTTGACTGCGTGTAAAGAGCCACGTCATACCTTCGCAGCATCATGAAGAATCTGATCTTCCTGCATATCAGGGACATCTACGAAAGAAGCTTCTACCTCTGAAAACTTGAGGTCTGCTTTCAACTTACTTGCAGCATGAACAGCATCAGCAGCTGATATCGAACTACTGAAAACTATATTTGATTGACCTTGTCCCTTTTGACTTTCGATCACAATAGTATCGCCATAATGATTTTGAAGTCTTGTCTGTAATTTGGCAGTAGAATACTTTGTCGATAAACCCTCTGGAAGCAAGGAACAAAAATTGTCTAACAAGGAAGACATAGTAAACGCTTTCTTGTTCTCAAAAAGGTCATGGTGCAAAATGTCTAATATTTTTTTGAAAACAATATCATGTTCCGACTCATTTTTAATTGTAGAGTCATTATCAGCACTATTTTCCGCTTAAGCAAATAATTTGTAATGCATGCCGAATGATACTGCGCTTTTTCTTGGACATAGTCAACGGTCAAGAGGCTCAACAAATCATAATCAAACTTATGCCTCTTGCGGCATTTAAATCTATTTGATGCCTTCACTACTTTCAATGCGCTTAAGTTTTCTCTCTTTCTTGATAGCCTTTTGTCTACAAAAAATACAATGGTCCCAGTTTATTTGCGGCAAGGTTTTAGAACGCGTCTTCATAGTAGACACTGAAGCGTCTTTACTAGTGTTGCTACATTCTGGAGCATCGCTGATAAACCGTTGTAAATTTCTTTTACTTGTATAGGCTTTATAACAAGACCTATGATACTTTATTTCATTTAAAGGAATTAAATTCGTCATACAGGCGACGATAAACATCATCTTGTCGCTTGTTGATCGCATCAAACAGAGTATCTCTTCCCTTCTCTGTAGCGCAGGACAAACTGTCGGGTGTGTTTATTTGACAAATGTGAAATGACATATAATTCCCAAGTGCTTGTGTTTCGACATTTTTTCGGCAAAGAGTGGGCAAATTTAACGGGACTGCACATTTTCCGGATTAAAAAGTATTCCGACTTGGTCAGTGTACTATTTGTGCCTTATAGGAGCTTATTTTCAACAACTGATATTCTGCTTTAAATAACTCCTACACTAAAACCATCACAATAAAATGAGATATTAAACTGTATTCTTGTAATAAGCACATAAATTATTTCATTGAGAGACAAGTTAATTTCATAGTAATTTCATTTTAAACGACACGCATTGCAGTCAATGTAATCAGGGGTGTGTTAGACAGGGAAGCGACACCATGCTCAGTACGTATCAAATTTACAGAATGCTAGTAAAGTTTAAAAAAAGATGATAAGCGTTTAATTTCAAGTCTTGATTGACAAATTTAACACACATAATATTACAAATAAAGTTTCAATTCATAGCGAATTATATTTTCCTCATGAATAGCGTGGAACAATTTTAAATGGAATTGAAAGGTGGTGGAAGGTCACTAAAATTGACCCTCGGAGAATAATCTTAATTCTAACTGCTAATTTTCTGTTCTTTATTTACATTGTTATTTCAAATGAAAGATACAGTATAGTAGTCTCAATTTAATCAGAAAAGAGTTTTCATTTTTGTCAAATATTAAAAAACAGTATCGCAAAGTAGACATACTTAGAAATGTGAAAATGCGATTACCCCCAAATGTCACGCTCTCCTAAAAAACTGCACCATGAGAAAACGCGACGACAGGGCTAAAATGGTATTTTGATGTATACTCTTTCATCTGGGAAAATTTCAGCCGTGTGGTATTCCGGTACATTAAACTCGAAAAATAAGCGTCTTTTCTCGATTCGTCACTGTACTATATGTCATGTCTACAGGTACTTGCCGACTGTTGTTTCAGTGACCTAGCACTTTAAAAATACAGCTCAATGTGATGGTTGAGAACAAAAGCCGACTCCTCATCATCTCATTAAATAGTAACTTGTTCTTACCATGATATAGTTCATAAATTGCTCATGACATAAAATAATGTTTAAATGCATGCATGGTCAGTAAGCAAAATACAGTGATCAAAGGGAAATAACTCTGTTTAATTTTCAATACTAATTGGTTGATAATATATAAATTGTTCTTTTTTAGGAATTAGAAGAAATATACATAGATACCAGTAATACAGTTAATGTTGCAATAGAAAGTCATGCTTTACTTCTTCTAACCAAGGTATGGTTATTGTTTTACAAACAAGTAACACATGTAGTCCCTCTCTTATAAGGCTACTCGCACAAAAAGCCATCTTTATCAGGCCAGATTTCAGATGCACTGAGATAGTAAAATTCTACTAAATTGTCCACCTCCAGAGAGGCCACTCCTCTTAGAAAGCCACTTTTTTCATTGTAGAAGGCATGGCCTTATAAGAGGGAAAACAACCATACAAACAAATAAGATTTTTAGCTCACCTGACCCAAAGGGTCATGTGAGGTATTGCCATCACTTGGCGCTCGTCGTCCGTCCATTAACTTTTTCATGTTTTAATCTACTCCTCTGAAACAACTGGGCCAAATGGAACCAAACTTGACAGAAAGCATCTATATAAGGTCCTCTATAAAGTTTCTTCATTTCGTCCTATTCCGCCAACAAATATGGCCGCCAAAGGCAATTCTTGTTTCTGATTGGCTAATGTTAAAAAAATCTTTTCCTCTGAAACTGCATGGTCAAATGGAGCCAAACTTGGCAAGAAACATCTATGTAAGATCCTCTATGAAACTTCTTCATTTGGTTCCATTCGACCAACAAACATGGCCACTGTTACTAAAAATAGAACATATGGTAAAATTGCACGTTTTTGGTAATAACTCAAAAACCGTTAATAATATCAGAAATCTGACGAAGTAAAAATGATCAGCACAGCCAGATCTAACTACCCTGAAATTTTGATGAAAATCTTATTACCTATCTTGGAGTTATTGCCCTTTTTTATCCAATTTTCAAAATTTTAATACTTTTCGTTTTTTATTTCACAAACTATAAGAGATAGATGTTAAGTTTAAACAGCAAACATGTGCAGCATGTCAAGATCTACATGCCCTGCAATTTTGAAGTAAATCTGATTACCCGTCTAGGAGTTATTGCCCTTTTTTCATTATTATTTTTTTTAATTTAAACATTTTTTTCTGATATTTTAAAAGCTATTAGAGATAAAGGTTAAGTTTAAATTACAAAAATGTGCAGCATATCAAGATCTACCTACCCTGCAATTTTGAAATTAATCTGAGTACCCAATTTGGAGTTATTGCTCTTTTTTCATCAAATTTTCAAAATTTTAATACTTTTTGTCCTTTATTTCAAAAACTATAATAGATGTTAGGTTTAAACTGCAAACATTTTCAGCATGTCAAGATCTACCTACCCTGCAATTTTAAGTTCACCTGGACCTATGAAATTTCAAAGATCTTCTTCTCTGAAACTAATGACCTGATTGAACCCAAACTGTAAATGAATGATCATTGGAAGGTCCTTTAATAAATTTCTGTTTTTTTTATGCCGATCGGAAATCCAAGATGGCCACCACCGCAGGACATAGATTAGCATTGGACCCTATGGGAAAATGTTCAAATGCCTTCTTCTCAGAAACTACAAATATGATTAAAGCCAAACTGTACATGAATGTTTATTGGATGGTCCTCTACAAAGTTTAGGTTTTTTGTTCCGATATGAAATTCAAAATGGCGGCTACGGCAGGACTTAGTTTAACATTGGACCCTATGGGAAAAATGTTTCAAAACGCTTCTTCTCCGAAACCACTTGGACAATTGAAACCAAACTGCCCAGGAATAATCATCGGAAGGTCTTCTACAAAGTTTATGTTTTTTATGCCGATTGGAAATCCAAGATGGCCACCACCGCAGGACATAGATTAACATTGGACCCTATGGGAAAATGTTCAAATGCCTTCTTTTCAGAAACTACAAATATGATTAAAGCCAAACTGTACATGAATGTTCATTGGATGGTCCTCTACAAACTTCAGGTTTTTTGTTCGGCTATGAAATTCAAAATGGCGGCTACGGCAGGACTTAGTTTAACATTGGACTCTATGGGAAAATGTTTCAAAACGCTTCTTCGCTGAAACCACTTGGACAATTGAAACCAAACTTCCCAAGAATGATCATTACAAGGTCCTCTACAAAATTTAGTTTTTTATGCCAATCGGAAATCCAAGATGGCTGCTACCGCAGGACATAGATTAACATTGAACCCTATGGGAAAATGTTCAAATGCCTTCTCCTCAGAAACTACAAATATGATTAAAGCCAAACTGTACATGAATGTTTATTGGATGGTCCTCTACAAAGTTTAGGTTTTTTGTTCCGATATGAAATTCAAAATGGCGGCTACGGCAGGACTTAGTTTAACATTGGACCCTATGGGAAAAATGTTTCAAAATGCTTCTTCTCCGAAACCACATGGACAATTGAAACCAAACTGCCCAGGAATGATCATTGGAAGGTCCTCTACAAATTTTATGTTTTTTATGCCGATTGGAAATCCAAGATGGCTGCTACCGCAGGACATAGATTAACATTGGACCCTATGGGAAAATGTTCAAATGCCTTCTTTTCAGAAGCTACAAATATGATTAAAGCCAAACTGTACATGAATGTTCATTGAATGGTCCTCTACAAACTTTAGGTTTTTTGTTCCGATATGAAATTCAAAATGGCGGCTACGGCAGGACTTAGTTTAACATTGGACCCTATGGGAAAAATGTTTCAAAATGCTTCTTCTCCGAAACCACATGGACAATTGAAACCAAACTGCCCAGGAATGATCATTGGAAGGTCCTCTACAAATTTTATGTTTTTTATGCCGATTGGAAATCCAAGATGGCTGCTACCGCAGGACATAGATTAACATTGGACCCTATGGGAAAATGTTCAAATGCCTTCTTTTCAGAAGCTACAAATATGATTAAAGCCAAACTGTACATGAATGTTCATTGAATGGTCCTCTACAAACTTTAGGTTTTTTGTTCGGCTATGAAATTCAAAATGGCGGCTACGGCAG
>MJUT01059560.1:131252-141861 GCA_002080005.1 Gigantidas platifrons
CTGCCACCACAGGTCATAGTATTAACACAGGACCATATGGGGAAAATACAGAAATATGTTCTTCTCTGAAGCTATTGCACTGATTGAACCTAAACTGTGCATCAATCATTGGAAGGTCCTTTACAAACTTTGTGTTTTTTATGTTGATCGAAATTCCAAGATGACTACCACTGCAGGACATAGTTTTTACATAGGACCAATTGGTTCTTTTTATAACCAAGTGAACGATACAGCCTCTGGTTAAGTAAATCTGAGTACCCATTTTGGAGTAATTGCCCTTTTTTCGTCAAATTTTCAAAATGTTAATACCTTTTGTCCTTTATTTCAAAAACTATAAGAGATGAATGTTAAGTTTAAACAGCAAACATGTTCAGCATGTCAAGATCTACCTAGCCTGCAATTTTAAAGTAAATCTGATACCCCCCTTGAAGTTATTGTCCTTTTTTCATCAAATTTTAAAAATGTTAATACTTTTCATCCTTTATTTAAAAAACTATAAGAGATAGATGTTAAGCGTAAACTGAACACATGTTCAGCTTGTCAAGATCTACATGCCCAGCAATTTTGAAGTAAATCTGATTACCCGTCTATGAGTTATTTCCCTTTTTTCATCATTTTTTAGCTCACCTGGCCCAAATGGCCATGTGAGGTATTGCCATCACTTGGCATATAGAAAACAATTAAGGTAATGATTATCTCCCTTAGAAATTTGCTTCAGTATCATTCTATTGTCAGGTGAGCGATACAGGCTCAGTGGACTGAGCCTCTAGTTTTATCCCCTCGCCAATAAAGTTGTGAAGGGATATAGTAACACTACCGTCTGTCCTTCCGTAACATCCATGTGAACACTCTAGAATCAACATCCTTCAATGGGTTTTGACCAACCTTGGTACATACTTAGTCCTTAAGAGAATCTGGAACCCTATTAATTTTCAAGGTCAAAGGTCAAGGTCAATGGGTCAAATTTTAGGCGAGGGGATACGCCACACTTTGCTTTGCCCTTGTTAATTCTTTTGACTAAATTATGGTTATAAATCTAAATACAAATGATAGTATGTATGAAGATAAGATCATATCCAGGTAGTTTTAACAATTTGTGCATGATTTCATTCAAAAACAGAAATCTAAATAATTGAGTTATCTAGTTTTGAATTAGCTCTATATTATTAAACAGTTGTATTTTGTTTCTGAGAGCTATTTGTAAGAAATTCTATTTAAGAAACAAAATTTTAATGGTAGTTATTGGAAACTGATATTGGGTTAGTTACATTTATCACTTACATGCCTCTTACTTTCAAAGTAGAAATTATGTTTTTATAACCCATTCTTGAAATGAACAACCAAACTCAAACCTAGAAAAGTGTATGTAGATATTCTAGTCTATCTGATAAAACTGTAGAATAGACAAACATGACTGGAAGTTATGCCAACCAATCAAAAAAAGTTCAAGAGGGGTTACATTGAAAGTTGTTTTAAATGATTATTATTAGATCACAGTTTATTCCTTTTCACTTTTTGCCAAATAAATGACACTGATCTCGTTATATTTGTCTGCCAATAAATATATACTATCTTTGATGCGTTTTCAAGTATGGGTGTCTCATAGCAATATCACATCAAAGGTGAACTCTGAGATTTGAGATGCGATGAGAAATCCAATCATAGCAAAGCATATCAACGATAGTATGTTTATCAAGGATTCGTGTCAAGATGGCGTCAATGACGTCAATATAATGTCACATTAAAAATCATTGATTATTCTTCATATCACGCTTGTCACCTTGTAATAGATATTATAGTGTGTAAGGGGGACTGTCGTGGCCATGATCAGATGTTGGTTGGATTTACAACCACCTATGCAATCAGTGCCTATCACCACAAAAGTTGAGAGATGAACCCCATTCATGGTGAGGTGTACTCGATGCAACATTATCTGATAAAGTTTGTCAGTAACTTTCAACAGGTCGCTGGTTTTCTCCAAATACTCCAGTTTCCTCCACCAATAAAAATAACCACCACGATATAGCTGAAATATTGTTGAAAGTGGCGTTGAACACCATAACCCTAATCCGATAGTGTGTAAAAGATGAAATGGAAAATTTAAAAATCATCGACCAAAATGTACAAAAATTTATTTTGGTATTAATGACTTATGTACATGTATATTTACAGGCAAACGAACAGCATCGAAGATTTGAAGATTTATTACAAGTTTGTCGCCAGGTTAACCCACAACTTGATATTTCTTATTTTGTCAATGCATTAAATCCTGACTGTGCCAAGTTAGAGATAAAACGTCATCGATTTCATCCGGTAGAGGCCAGTAGTGAGGTAACTTGTATTCAATAGATACATACAGTGAAACCTGTATTAAGAGGACAAACAAAAAATGGTCTTACAAGACAGGTGACCTCTTAAAAGAAGTTCAATTCATATGAAATTTTCTATGACAAGACAAGAAAAAGGTGACCTTTTAATACAGGTGACTGCTTAATAGAGGTGACCACATGGGCAGGTTTGATTGTATTACCATTGATTGATTTTGCAAGAATTAATTTCTCATAGCAATATTGCTGGTTTTGTGAGAATGGATTGCTCATGTTTGATTGATTTGATTTTTGGTGTTTAATGCCACTTTCAACAATATTTCAGCTATATCATGGCGACCAGTTTTAGTGGTGGAGGAATCCGGAGTACCCGGAGAGAACTACCAACCATGGGCAAGCAACTGGTAAACTTTATCACTTGCGGCTGCGAGTCGAGTGCACCCTTTTTTGTAATTTACAAAGCTGGGTGCGAACCCATGGCATATTGGTGATAGGGTTGTATGAGTTGTTAGATCCAACGACCTAACTCATTGAGCCACCTGGGCCCCGATTTCTCATGGTGATATCACATCAAAGGTGAAGGCTGATATGTGAGATGCAGTGAGAGGTCCATTTCGAGGGAAACATATCAATGATTGTGTTCATATCGGATTTTTCAAGGTGACCTTATTATGTCACATCAGAAATCAACGATAATTTTTCATATCACATGTGTTGCTTGTTAATAGATATTATTTTAGATATTTTTTATTGTAACTCATGATTGGGGATACATGTACCTGTTGCCCTCCTCTGTGTATAAAAAAGAATTTTAGAAAAGTTATATACAGGTGACCCATATATAGACACAGACATTCATTCATTTTCAATGGAGTCTGAGCAAACAGAAAAGAAGTCCATTCTTTTTTTTATTTGGGGACAGCTAAACCATGTTAATCTGTTTACCCAATTGTTTCATTTTTTGTTAATGAGTTATTTCCCTTTGGCTAGACCATTGAAATATATGGGTCATCCATGTGCTGTGAACTCATTCTTATATTTTGTTAATTGCAATTAGCAACTAAAATATTTGTAAAGAGCAATAAAAATCAGTTATAAATTCTTCTTAAGATAACAGACTTAGTTTACCTTGTTCGAAAGTGCAGTGGTTTCCATGTAAAGAATTTTTATTGATTATATTTTGATGTCATTCCAAAATGATTGATTAAAAACGAATGAAATAATGAACAAAAAATCGTTTGAGCATTTGATCCGTTGGAATTCGATATTTATTTATGATCTTAAATGACCCTCTAAATATTCAAAAAGGCACATTTTCATTTGAAAAGTTCTCAACATGTGCATTATATTCATACAAAGTTGTTTTATCAGTAAGATGCAGAAAACAGTACCATCGAACCCATTATTGAATCATTATTAAAACTTAGTGCACTTGTGTGATAATTTTTAAATATTTACAATGTTTCTGATATAGTAAGATAATGTTTATGAAAGTTAATTAAAATGTATTATCTTTACTAGCTAATACATTCTTCTGTAAGGTTTTCTAGTGTAAAATAAAGCTTGAAATGTTTACAATTTAGACTTGTTTTATGTGATCTCTACATGGTGGTAACAGTAAACAATTTCATCTTTATGACTTATGAGGGTGGAGACCGAAGTGTTTCAAAGAAGTACAATGTTTAAACATTTTGAAAATAATTGTTTTAAATCATTATTTGTAGTAACTTAATTATGTGGAGATAGTGCTTATCCAGTTATGAAGATTTATTAGTAGAAATTTAGGTCTAAATTCAAAATACAGGAATGTGGCTATAAATGAAAATGACAGAAAAATAATCTGAAATTTAGTGGGGAAAATGTCATGTTAAGAAACAGCTGTTCTTCATTTCACAGTCACCCGGAATTCCTCAATGGTAAATGTATGCTATTGTTGAATTGTTTTGCGAAAATGAATTTCTCATAGCAATATTCACATCAAGGGTAAAGTGTGGAGAAGTCCATTTCGAGAAAAACCTTTATCAATGATACTATTATAGCTATAACGGTATTCCTTATATAGAGGTGGTCAACTGTATATATAGAGCAAGTGAGTGATTGTTGTTTAACACCAAATGAGCAATTTTTCAGCCATATCATGGAGAGAACAAGTTGACAAGATGATGATAAGGTCCCCTTTGTTCTAGACCGTATAGTGCTAGCTCACTGAAACAACAGTCCACAGTTAGACATGTCTCTCCACTTCAACACATTATTCAGATTGCGAGCCAGCCAGTTATTTCTCTTAGTCCTTAATGCTGCGTGCTTAGCAGAGAAGCAACAAATACCAATTTTATAGTCTTTGGTTTGACCCGACGGAGGATCGAACATAGATCTACCGCATTCGAGGAGAGCACGCTAACCATTACACCATTGATGCGGTTGTGAATTTATAGGCTAAACATGCTGTTAGATGTAATGTGTAATAATTTCCATTGATTTGTTTGTAATATTTTGTTCTACATAAATACAAATGATGATTTATTGATATTTGTTATTAAGCTACATTGTATATCTAGGTTAGGCTATGATTACTTGTACGATTGAGTTGTTGATTATTTGTCCCATTGGAGACTTGATTTGGTGACAACATATTTTGCTATAAAGTAATACAAAGGGAAACTACTCAGACTGGACAAACATTTTTTATGGAAGATTGTATCAAGTACACCCTGACATAGGCTGGAATCAAAATTCTCATTATATGTACCTTCATTGTAATAGGGTGTGTTCTATATAGGCGAGATCATCGTGGTCGTGATCGTATGGTTGTTGGATTTACAACTACTTACGCAATCAGTGCCTATCACCACAGAAGTTGTGAGTTCGAGTTGTGAGATGTACTCGATACAACATTATGTGATGAAGTTTGTCAGTAACTTGCGACAGGTCGATGGTTTTCTCTGTGCACTCACTCCGGTTTGCTCCACCAATAAAACTGACTGCCATGATATAACTGAAATATTGTTGAAAGTGACGTTATGCACAATAACCACCCACCCCCTATATATAGGCAGGCACAAATATCATATGAACCAGTTACAGAGACCCTTTGGTCCATAGAGGTAGAGACCAGACATTTGCCATAGTCCAAAATCATGAAAGGATAGGAGTGAGTTATTGAGTTATTGAGTTATGAGTGAGTTATTGAGTTATGAGTGAGTTATTAAGTTATGAGTGAGTTATTGAGTTATGAGTGAGTTATTGAGTTATGAGTGAGTTATTAAGTTATGAGTGAGTTATTGAGTTATGAGTGAGTTATTGAGTTATTGAGTTATGAGTGAGTTATTGAGTTATGAGTGAGTTATTGAGTTATGAGTGAGTTATTAAGTTATGAGTGAGTTATTGAGTTAGCAATTTTTCAGCAATATTATGGCATGAACAAGTTGGTTTTTGACGAGATGATGATGATGATGTCTACTTTGTACTACATCATGCTTAGTTGGATTTTTTTATAGTGCTAACCCACTGAAACCGCAATCCACAGAAAGATATGTCATTCCACTCTGACACATTAACCTGATTCCAAGCTAACCAGTCTTTGCTCCTATATCTTAATGCTGTGTCCTTAGCTGAAAAGCAGCAAATACCAATTTCATACTTTTTGGTTTGATCTGACTTGGGCTGGAACCCATCGATCTACCACACTTGGGACGAACATTCTAACCGATTTTGATAAAGAAAGTCACAATGCTTTAGCATATATATAGTTTACATGTTTTAATCGAAAGGAACTTTTTTCTTTAAAAAAAAACTACTTTTGTATATGTTCTAAGCTCTGATTTGTGAATTAGTGGTTTGATGCCTAAAAATGCATTCTGGCATTTCCATTAATGTGACACTAATATTTATTTTCTAGAGTTATTATCTCCCCTTTGGTTGTTTTTGTAAACAATACTTCAAACATAATTAACATAATCTAGTAAAGTCATGATATACTACTCTTCATTATTTTTTATTTCCTCTTTATATATATATAGCTTTCTCCCCATACTATTTTATCTTAGTTAATTGTGATAATAAAGAGTTATCTGTCCCTTTTTATTATAATTGATACATATCAATCAGGAGTTATCACTGTAATATCAGCAGGGCAATAAAGTGGTTAGGGCAATAATTTCTGTTATCGCATGTTCTCCTCTTGATCTTTAGAGAAATAAACCCTAGGAATTAGATATGGTAACAAACTTAACAAACCTCAAACAAATCTTTTGTGACCTTTGAATATACTTAAGAGATATCTCTATTATTACCAGTAAAACAGAAGCATCTTTAAGAACTTCTTCTTCTATAAATATCGTAATAACCTTATATATATGATATAAATATAGAAAGGTTACATGTTGAATTATTTTTAGACATTATGATTATATTAGAAAATTGATAGAGAGAGATGGCATGAGTGATTGTTGTTTTAGCACCATGTGAGCAATCTGTCAGTTATGTCATGGCAAGAAGAACTATGGTAGTCACATTTCGATGAGGTGATGTCAGTGATGGTAATGACCACAGGCACTTGCTTCTATCAATGGGGGGGTCTCTTCCTCGTTCTTCCTTTCATGGGAAATGAAGAGGGAGGAAGGGGCCCCCATTGATAGAAACAAGAGCCTGTGGTAATGACCACTTTGTACTAGACCAACATCCATAGTTGGATTTTTATATTGCTAGATCACTGAAATAGACATGTCGATCCACTCTGATATATTATCTTGATTCTAAGCCAACTAGTATTTGCTCTTGCTCCTTATTGTTGGACACAAAGAAACGTCAAATATCAATTATATATTTTTTGGCTCGACCCCACGATATATTGCACTCAAGATGACAATTTTAAAGAAGCTATATACAGCAATCTTATTAAATTAGATATTTGTTTGATATAACTGAAATATTGTTGAAAGTGGCATTAAATACCATAAACCAACCTTGTTTGATTTGTTTAGGTGTACACTAACATCTAATGGCATATCTTATAGGATCATGTCATGTCATGTCATATTTTCAGCAGGCCGTCGTGGTTGTGATCGTATGATAGTTGGATTTACAACTACCTGTGCAACCAGTGCCTATCACCACTAAAGTTGTGAGTTCGAATCATGCTTATGGCGAGGTGTACTTGATACAACAGTATGTGATCAAGTTTATCAGTGACTTGCTGCAGGTCGGTGGTTTTCTCCTGGAACCCTAGTTTCCTCCACCAATAAAACTGACCGCCACGATATAACTGAAATATTGTTGAAAGTGGCATTAAACACTATAGCCCAACCCCAACCTCATATTTTTAGCCAACCAATCAATGTTCGGTCTACAAAATCTGAAGGTATTATTAAAAAAGCAAGCACACCCTGATAGCTGTTGTCGAATTGATTGATCTATTTCTGTCTTGGTTATGATTGGAATGATCATGTTACCTGACATGACCCAATGACCCCAGGATGTTGCTTAAGTGTGTTTACACTCTGTCAGTTATTTCTTCAAATTCAATTCAAACTACCTTTGCACCTGTTTCAAACATGTCATCAAACATGTTGGATGGATCTATGAAATATTAGAAGAGTTGGAAAGGTATTTTGACTGTCTAATATGTATATGAAACAGGTGTATAGCTAAAGTTTGAAGCAAAAATTTGACCTTTAGATGTTTGTGCACTGCCAAGAAAAATTCTAGCAAGCATCTAATTTTAATAAAATTTCTATATACAACAATCTTTTCCTATAGTTTTTTCAAAGAAAACCACCAACCTGTCGCAGGTCATCAATAAAATTATCACATAATGTATAACTCGGCATGATATGGTATTCAACTACCTGTGTAATCAGTGCCTATCACCACTAAAGTTGTGAGTTAAAAACCCCCGTTCATGGCAAGGTCTACTTAATACAACATTATGTGATAAAATTTGTCAGTGGCTTGTGGCAGTTCACATCAAATTTTATGAAACATTTATAAAAAAACAAAATGTATGCCAGTCATGATGTACTATAACTTTGTTATATATGAAGATTTCTGATATTATTTATTTAATTCACCAGTTAATGAGGGTGTCCTTGCTCTAATTATTTTGCGGGAAATCACATTAAACTTAGAAAGACGAATTGAATACTATTAATGATAAGGCTATTCAACTACATATTTGTGTTGCTTTTCACTTTCTTTTCACAAGCATTTCTAGACATAAACTGATGATAAAGTAGTCTGCATTATATTTTCCTTTCATTTTATCTCTTTGTATGATTAAAAAAAAACCATTTCAGAATATGAGAAGACATTTGATTTATTATTGCATAGTTTGTAGGTCAACAGCTATAAGTAGTTACAGGGTTAGGGTTATAGTGTTTAATGCCACTTTAATAAATATTTCAGTTATATCGTGGCAGTCAGTTTTATTGGTGGAGGAAACCGGAGTACCCAAAGAAAATCACAAACTAATTATATAATGTGCTATATGAATATTGTAAATAATAATAATGATAAAATAATTTGGTTTTTGCACAATAACTTGTTCCCCTTATTCCATAATCATTTGTAATTTATATACAAGATCAGGGACAATACAAGGAAAGTTCGATTTTTGACTTGTCTACTTTTCTGTACTGGAGTTATGCACCGGTTTACATTAACTAGAACTGGGGACATCCACGTTCTTCAATTTTTTTTCACAATAACTTTATTTTATTTGACCAATCAGAGTTAGTTGTGTATTGACATTTACAGGTAATCTGAAGGATTGATTCTGACTGGTTTCAGTGTTTTAAACTGTTGGATCCAATCATCTTTTCTTTTGCTTCTTGGACCTCTGACTATGGTTATTTGGGTTTTTCCAAATAACTTTGATAATTTCAATGGACATGTAACCCAACATAATAATGCTATGTATTTATCAACATGCATTACATGCATTCTGACATGTCACTGCTGCATACCAATATAACAACCATACTACCTTAACCTTTAGGTCAAACTCGTTAGTATTTACCTGTAGACATGCAGACACAGCATCACAAGGTAATAAAGTACCACCAAAATGAATAATCTTAAGATATAAAATGTCTACTTGGGTGATTGATAAGTACATAATATATAATACATCAACATGACCCCCCTCCATCTGTAATTTTGAAGAAGAAAAAAACTTGTGCTGGTTTGTCTAATGACCTTGAATAACTTGTTTTGTCTTATGACCTTGAAGAATGAGTGGTTTTATCCTTTGACCTTTAAACTTGATGACTGAAGAATTATTTTTTTATGACCTTGAAGGAGTTGTTATTTGGCCTTTAAACCTGTTGTTTAGTCTTGTGACCTTGGAGAATAACTTATTTAGTCTTGTAATATTGGAGTTCTTTTGTTTTTTGACCTTTAAGCTTGTTTAACTTATGACCTTTAAGAATGACTCGATTTGTCTTGTGACCTTGAGAAATGACCTTTTTTTCACTTATGACCTTGAAGGGCTTGATTTATCCTATGACCTTGAGAAATGATTTTTGTTTTTGTATTATGACCTTGTAGAAGAACTTGTTTTGTCTTATCTTATGACCCTGAAGATGGACTTGTTTTGTCTTGTGTTTATTTATTGACATGTATTACATGCACTCTGACATGTCAGCATCACATACATGTACCAAAATAACAAACATACTACCATGACCTTTAGGTCAAACTCATTAGTATATGTAGACACAGCATTACAAGATAACAAAATGCTGCAGAAACACATAACTAACCTAAAGACAAGATATCTTCACATCTATGTGGGACAAATGTGAATAACTACAATATGTTTCATACATCAAATTGACCCCCACCTTCTTCTCTGTAAATTTGATCTAAAAGGAAAGTTCAAATATAGTATTTACAATGCCCTTGACCTTAAGGTGAATTCAAATACCATATATACTCCCCTGAAAATCCAAATGTTTATCTACACACCCTTTTTTCTGTAAATTTGACAAAAGTATCAATACAGTATTCCCCCTCTTGTAAGGCCACCCATTTTGCAATGAAAAAGTGGCCTATTAAAAGGGCTGGCTTCTCTAGGGGGACAATTTAGTAGAATTATGTCTCCCCCCCCCACTTTGGTGGGGAGACATATTGTTTTTGTCCTGTCCGTCTGTCCGTCCATTCGTCTGTCCGGCACACAGATTGTCAGTGCAACTCCTCTGAAACTACTGAACAGAATTTCATGAAACTTGGTAGGTAGTAAGGACACCATATGTAGTTGTGCATATTACCAGGAAATTTTGATC
>MJUT01059560.1:142235-156625 GCA_002080005.1 Gigantidas platifrons
CCCCCCCCCACTTTGGTGGGGAGACATATTGTTTTTGTCCTGTCCGTCTGTCCGTCCATTCGTCTGTCCGGCACACAGATTGTCAGTGCAACTCCTCTGAAACTACTGAACAGAATTTCATGAAACTTGGTAGGTAGTAAGGACACCATATTATTCATTGAAGCTTAATTTTATTTGTTACCTAAATAGATTTTTTACCTTTGACTACAGTTTGTGGGACGGGGGGAGACATCCGTTTTTGCGGGCAAAAACAAACTTTAATTTTATATTATACTATCTCAGTGAATCTGAAATTTAAAAGAGGGGAATATTGTATCTAATACCTCTACTGACCAATACTTGGTAACTAGGCAAAATGAAATGTTGACTGTTACCTAGGATACAGGTCACACATTAATAACAATGAAAGGAGACAGACATTATTTAGTTCACTTAAACAGCAACCTCCATATTGATTTACTTGTGTTGATGCAGACCATTAGCCATGATTGTTTATAAAGAGCGGAGGGGATTGATAGGATAGACTCAAATTTCTGTCGTTAATAGTCATGTTTCAACCAAAAACAAGAATATAATAGTCTTAAGGGGGAGGGTTCAAACCCCACTGCCTACTGATATATAGTGTTCCTGTACATTGAATGAATGATATGTATATTTTTGGAGGAGAATCTACGATTTGCCCTCATCATACAAAAAAAAAAACGGTAATCAAAAGATACTGTTATTAATAGAAATGACATGCTGTAAAATTTTGCATGATTTATTTATTGTGTAAACTCATTTTGTTTATACAGTACACGATGATGTTACTACTGAGACAAGTATTAAAAGATTAAAAATCACTTATATCATTGCTTTACTGACCTAGAAACTAGAAAAGTGCAACTAACATATTACAACATGCATAGTTTTATGCATTAAAAAATTAGCTGTTATTGTTGGTATGCTAGTAAATAGTAATAGGGAACCAGTTAGTTATTACTAATTAGTAATTAGGAACCAGTTAGAAATTAATAATCAGAAACCAATTAGTAATTAGTAATCTGGAGCAAGTTAGAAATTAGTAATATGTTATCTAGAACCAGTAGCAATATAATATTAGTAATTAGTAATCAAAAACCAGTTCAATATTGATCATTACTAATTGGAAATCAGTTAGTTATTGATAATTAATAATTTGGAACCAGTTAGCAATTAGTAATTAGTAATTGGGAACCAGTTAACAATTTTGTGAACCCTACATTCAGGTTCATGGTGAATACTTGAGAATGGCTACTGATTGAATAATAAAGGTAATGCACGCATGTTATATTTATTTCCAAACTAGGGAATAATTGGAAAATATTGTTTTGCTACACAGCTATATGAAAAACATAGTCATTTTTTTTAACTTTGTATTTTTTCATTAATTGTATTGTTTGACAGTTAATTTTTTGAGAAGTGAATAAAAGTACTTCAGCAAAATATGTCACTTTATTCTGGGTTCTTTTGAGGCTGTATTATGTTATGGTGATGTCAGTGTTATTGTCTTCATCATTCGTCTGTAAACTGAATGTTTCTCTGTCATAACTTATGTTATTGTAAATGGATCCTTCTGAATTTTGAAATAAAGGTTGGTTGTGGTTTGGAGTATTATAACCATACTCATTTTCAAACGAGAGGCCCTATGGTACAAACATGTATATTTCTGTTATTTGCACTTCGAGGGCTTATTTTTCATCTGATTTTGATGGGATTTTTTTGTAATAAATTTCTTAGAGAAATCCCTTTCAGAAAAATGCATAGCATTTTTATGTAAATATTAGTTTTTGACATAGCATTATTATGTAAATATTAGTTTTTGACATAGCATTATTATGTAAATATTAGTTTTTGACATTGCATTATTATGTAAATATTAGTTTTTGACATAAATGGGTCCTAAAATGGGGAAATTTCAAATTTTTCACTTTTTTAGTTTTCATCCAATTTTGCTGCAGTTTTTTGCAAAATGATCTTAAATTAGGTTATTGATGGGCCATCAATACAATTTGGTATTTTATTTCAAATGATTAATTTGATTTTGAAAAATGAGTTGTTTTTTTTTCCAAATGTGGAGATGTTAAAAAGTTTGAAAGTATTAATGTAAATAATCTTACAAATTCTGAAATTCTACACACCAAATAGTATAAAATGACAAAGATACACAGGTGTAATGTTTATCAACAGGTGTAATGTTTATCAACAGGTGTAACGTTTATCAACAGGTGTAACATTTATCAACAGGTGTAACGTTTATCAACAGGTGTAATGTTTATCAACAGGTGTAACATTTATCAACAGGTGTAACATTTATCAACAGGTGTAATGTTTATCAACAGGTGTAATGTTTATCAACAGGTGTAATGTTTATCAACAGGTGTAATGTTTATCAACAGGTGTAACGTTTATCAACAGGTGTAATGTTTATCAACAGGAGTAATGATTACCACTCAACTGCAGCCGAGGGGCTGTTTAACACTCATTTTAGAGTATGAATTAAGGTGGGTTTATACTCCGGGTGCGACGGATTTGCGATGTCGCTTTCAGCATCGTTATCCCATCGTAGCGACAACGCACATCATCGCTGACCATCACTAGTGAAAATTTTAGTCACGAGGATCATCGCAAGCTGTTGCAGCAGAGTTGAAATTATTTTAACTTTTTAGTGATATCGCTACCGTCGCTGCGTAATTGCCATCTGAAGTCATAAAAAAATGTTATCAAAATCACTAAGCAACATGAACTAAAAATGATAGTAGCAATGTTACAAAAAAGCAATGATTTCGCATTAGTATTGCTTCTCCATCGCAACAATTTCATTGCTCATCGCATCGCTGTTGCACTCGGAGTATAAATCCACCTTTATGCTGATTTTGAAGATGCTACTTTGATTTAAAATTTGTGTATTTCCCAACGAAAATAGTTTATTTTCTGTACCTTTTTGTGGTAATTGAAACTACAAAATCAAAACAAATTTGGTGTCTCATTTCATTGTGAATTGCTAATTAATTTCCTATTAAAAGCATCATTTTTTTGTTGTTGCAGGACTGTACTTGCTTATATCAAAATCAGCTTATCATCGATAAATCAACGGAATCTGCATTGTTGGAAAAGCGAGCTTTACTTCAAAGAGAGGCTGCAGAATTAACGTCTTATATTGCACAGAACCAAGATATATCTCATTCCTTAGTCAATATATGCCAAAGGTAACCTTATTTATAGAACTTTTTTTTTGTAAAATAAACTCTCTTTTTTTTATGAGAAGAGAGTGTGGTAAGAAAACAAGATGAGTGAAACAAATATTTCTTATTATTTATAAACTCTATTTGTTACCCATTTTTTTTATCCTTAAAAACATTATTTCTATTTATTGATAAATGCTATTTGTTACCAATTTTTTGTACCCTGAAATAGATGTTTTCTCTTCATTTTAAGGTTTTAGAGACCAAATTAGTTAAAATGTTCACATTTATTTACAACGTAAATAGCAAAACTCATTTAGATAGATGTTTTGATTTATTGAAATTTGGAATTTTCGTTTGAAACAAACAAAATTAATATTTTTAAGACAAAAACAGTCAAACCTGTATTAAGAGGACACCTTTGAGACAAAGAAAAATTGGCCTTATAAGACAGATGACCTCTTAAAAGAGGTTCAATTCATATGAAATTTTCTATGACAGAAATGAAAAAAGGTGACCTTTAAATACAGGTGACTGCTTAATAGAGGTGACCACATGGACAGGTTTGACTGTATATACATTTAAGTCTACTGAACCATTACCTCAAAAGAACATCTCAAACTGTGGCATACATTATATTTTTAATGCATTGAAAATTAGTCTGAATGTATATGAATGAAACTTAAAGCTAGTAAAATTTTCTTGAATTTCATGTGAAATTTGCTTCTCTTTCGTTCTCTCATGTCTCATAAGGAACTCTTTTACCCAAGTATTATGTAGGTTTTTCTGTGAAGTTTGTACATGTAATTATAATATTATATTGGACATATTTTGATATAAACACTGAACTAGTTTAAATCAAGTTTGGAAACAAAAGCTTTTTTAATGCTCTAATTTAAAATCTGTGAGATTTAATATGATAAGGGGGGCAAATTTTGTAGATGATGAAACTGGGGACCACTTAAGATCCTCAGTGGTTCCAATGCAGCTCCCAGCGAGTGTCCATAAGCTCCTTGGGCACAGGCCGGGATTGTAGCTGTCTGAATCTGCACCTAATTTTTATTATTTTATTGGTATTACCTTAAAGGAGAATATTGCTTTTGAAGATTCAAAAAATTCTTTATTTCTTACATTCTTAAGCTGATATACAAGGTTAGCTGGTGTATGTTATTTTGTCAAGGCTACACTTGTTATTGTTTATTTTGCATTGTAATTTTGATATTACTGTTTATTTGAAATTGATTCTTTATGTCTCTTTTATGGTTTAAGCGAGACTTATTGTCGTTGGCACTTCTTAAACTGTATGTAATCCTCATGAAATAAATAAAGAATTAAATTAAAATGAAGTAAAAATAATTTTGCATATCAAGGGAGATAATAGCAAGAGTAAGTTATTGTTCTTTTTAATACAGTGAAAAAAAATTTAATTGTGATATCATGGAGAGAACCAATTACTTTTTGAAGAGTTGATAGTGAGATTTGCTTTATACTAGACAGACACCATTAAATAGATTTTTATACTGCTACTTCACTGAAATGGTATAAGAGAGACTTATTGTCTTTGGCACTTTTGAAGGAAAGAGAAAATAATTTGACAGATCATGGGAGATAACATGCCGAGTGAGAAAAATTTTAATCGTGATATCATTGAGAGAAGCAGTTACCTTTTGAAGAGGTAATTATGAGATCTGCTGTATACAACTAGACCAACATGCTTAAATAGATTTTTATACTGCTAACTCAATAAAAACAACAGTCTACATATAGACTCGTCACTCCACTCGAACACATTATCCTGTGACTCCTAACCAACTACTTTGGCCATCACCCCTTACATGCATAGTGGAAAAACATCCAATGCATATTTTCTAGTCATTAGACCTTACTTCTGATTGAACCCACAATTTATCGTAGACGAGACAAGCATGACGACCATTACACCATCGAGGACGGCCATCATAGAAAATTCAGTATTTAAGTAGAATGATCTAGACCAGTATGATCACCCAAGATAGTCTGTCTGTTTTGAAATTTTTACTCTGAAGACTTTAAATTAAATGGCAAATTAAACCAATTTTCAAGCTTAACTTTAAAAATCTTGACAAGAAAAAATATGAATTTCCATTATCAAGCATTTACAATAATATTTTTGGCTGGATATCATTGAAATTTCTAACATTTAAACTAATATTTGGCAAAAAGCCATTTGAGGTAAGGTTTAAAAAGTTCAATATCACTGGTTTCAATTAAACCTAATAGTTCCATCATCTTTGGCTTATATTGTATAGGTATCACATTGCTTCTGTGATAAGTAGAAGTGTACCATTTAATTTGTTTTACATTAATGTTCACGATGCTTTTGTTGTTTGGAAGCAAAGCCAAGCACCACCCCTTCTCCATGTAGCTATCTGGATTTTTTTTTATTATTATGGAATCTTTTTTTGGTAAAAAAAAAAAAAAAAAAAGTCTGGAACACTTCCCATCTTTTCCAGAAAGTCTGAATCTGACACTGGTGAGAACAGGATTACCATTCCTAAATGAAATGGAAAAAGTCAAAGTTTTCCTCTTTCATGACTTGTAATCGGATTTCCAACAATAGTAACATGACAGGTGCCACCAGTCCAACAGGAATGCTCACCATTAGGTGCACCCAAGTTTTTTATCCCCTCGCCAACAAAGTTGCGAAGGGATATAGTAAAGCTACCTTCCGTCCTTCCGTAACATCCTTTTGAACACTCTAGAATCAACATCCTTCAATGGATTTTGACCAAACTTGGTACATACTTAGTCCTTAGGTGAGTCTGGAACCCTATTGATTTTCAAGGTCAAAGGTCAAGGTCATGGTCTAATTTTTACCTTGTAGCATTCTTGTGAACACTCTAGAATCAACATCCTTCAATGGATTTTGACCAAACTTGGTACATATTTAGTCCTTAAGAGAATCTGGAACCCTATTGATTTTCAAGGTCAAAGGTCAAGGTAACAGGGTCTAATTTGTACCCTGTAACATCCTTGTGAACACTCTGGAATCAACATCCTTCAATGAATTTTGGGGAAACTTGGTACATACTTAGTCCTTAAGAGAATTTGGAACCCTATTGATTTTCAACGTCAAAGGTCAATTGGGCAAGGGGATACGCTACGCTTTGCGTTTCCCTTGTTCTAGGGTTTGTGTTGCTCAATCTTTAGTTTTCTGTGTAAAGTTTTGTAGATCATTGCCATTTTGTCCATTGCATATTGCATTGTCTGACCTTCTACAATGTACGGCTTCTTGTTAACCCTTTTATATATCGCTAAACCTTTTCTTAATTAATATTATTCCTTTTTTTGTGTGGAAATAGTTTGAAATATTCCCAGAATGCATTGTACAGAATGTTAGTAATATTTACTGCCTCAAAAGGTATGGTAATATGAATGGTGAAAACATTTACTGAATATTCATGAAATAAATAAAAACAGCATATAGACCCAGATCAATATCTAATATCGAAATGATCAGTTGTATTTCAAGGTTTTAATCTCATTATTATTTATAAGCATTAAGAGCTTTTCCGCCATTTATACAAATGCATAAGTGATAGCTGAATCGGAAATATAATATGGTGAAATAAATACCGGTGCAATCATTTCTTCCATATTTTTTCTTATAATTGAACTTGGTTATTATTCTTTTCAACAGTTTGTCTGCCATTTTATTTCATCAGTAATTCGGAGGATAAATGTTTGTCAATGTTTTATGTAAATGCTGTTTCTATCTGCATCCAAATGTTCGAGTATTGCAGGACATAAGAGTTTGTTTTTGCTATGTATAGTGTAGGAAATTAAGGAGGGTCTTTATGTCAGGACTTAAGGTATTATATCTCGTGTAGGCAATTAAGAGGTTTTTTGTTTTTTTTACATCATATAGACCGCCATATCTTAGTGTTGAAATCTCTTCGTCTAAATGTTAAATAATACATTTTTATGTCCCCGCCACAATGTGGCCGGGACATATAGTGTTACCCATGTCCGTCATTCTGAAATAAAACAGTTGTCACCACTTTTTTTTCTCTATGCTTTGAGATCATATCAAGATTTGATCAGGCAATATTGTTTCCTTGAATAAATCTTGTGAATTTAAGGAGGCTTGATCTTAAACAATAGTTTGTTATTCTTAGCCTATTACTGATGGAATTAAGAAAGGTGAAACATTTGCAAGCCTCCTTAATATTCACGGCGGGGACATTTATGACGTTCCGACACATCTAGTTTTTTCTGAGATCTATTACCATGTCAATTAGAGCGAGTGAGTGAAACTTGTTTACGGTCCAGTGAACAAGTTTTCAACTTTCAACAATATCATAGAGAGAACAAGTGACTTTTGATGAGTTGATGTTGACGACAGCTTTGTAATATCATTGGGGCCGTCTTGGCCGTGATCATATGGTAGTATAAACATACTGCCTTTAATTGAGGGTGTTATGGTAGATTACCACACTCAGAAAACCAATATCACCCGAATCTAAAGGCAGCATGTTTTATATTATACTGAATGCTCTGGTATTACATTGTCAATGGTGTGTGTTGTTTTAATACTACATGTAGTACTGATTTAAGGTAATTGTCTAAGAACTAAATTACAATATCTAATTTAATAAACTTTTAATTAACAAGGAACCAAAAACAACTGTAACAATGGTGTAAAAGTGTAACAATATAAAAATGTTTGAATCACAGCCATCATTTTGAATAGAAATTGAAATGAACAGTACAGTTATAATTGGATACGACTGGCATCACATTTCGGTTATTACTATTAGCCTCCATGAGGCTGTTAAATTGTACTGGCATGGACTGCACACTCTGAACGGGGTTACTTGGAACATTTACAGGGGGTACATTTTGCAGTTCAAAATCATTGTCAAACAGTGCTTGTAAATCAGTATCGGCAAAAAGAAAATCTACATATCTGTGGTATTGATATCGCTTGAATTTTTTTCATTACTTCCCACATTTGACATATTCTCAGTGTTGGATGGCAGAGTTGTCTTTGTGAACTTTTGACCACAGGGATTTGTCAGAGTATTATTCAAATAATCTGAAATTTCACGCTTGTTTTTGTCACTTAACCTGGTCTGAATGTCCAAGAGCGTACTGTCGTCTGTTTGTTTATTTATTTGTAAAACTAAATTAAAAACATTGACGGAATGGACTGTTTCCGGTCCGGAGGGTGGTATTGCAATAACACCCGTTGCCAACACAGAATACCACCCGTTGCTAGAAGGAGGAGGAGCTACAGGATGTGGTATTGATACGAAGGTGGACCTTCGTAAAATTAGTGAAAAATACCATTTTCTAATCGACCAATGGCATTGTATCAATAGTCTAGAAATTTGCATAAAGTATAATATTTGGATTTACAGCTACCTGTGCAATCAATGTATATCACCACTAAAGTTGTGAGTTAGAATCCCGCTCATGGAGAGGTGCACTCGATACAACATTATGTGATAAATTTATCAGTGACTTGTGGCAGGTTGGTGGTTTTCTCCAGGTACTCCAGTTTCCTCGACCAATAAAACTGACCACCACGATATATCGGAAATATTGTTGAAAGTGGCATTAAACACCGTAACCCTGTGCTATCTCCATAATGTTAGAGGTTATACTCAAGAATATCTGGAAGAGAATTTCTGCTTGAAGATGTATCACCTACTAACCTCAAGATAAAAATAAAACAAGACCAAAAGCAACTTTGAACCATGAAGTTTCAATGTCAAAGGTCAATGACCTTTTGAACTGGTGAAGATATAACCCATCATTTCCTTGTGAATCTTTTGTATCAAGTTCAACTTGAAGCTGCTAGAATTGTCACAGATCTGATAGCTTATGCAAGTTTGTCTTCTTTATATGCGGAAACCAGGTGGGAAAAACTTAACACCAGACGCAAAATCAGAAAGTTGTCACTTTTTTATAATATAGTTAAGGGTGATACCCCCAATTATTTAAGTGATTTGCTGCCGCGGACTGTCAACCAGGCAAACAACTACAATTTACGAAATACAAATAATTTCATTATTCCCCGGAGTCGTCTATCCCTATATCAAAATTCATTTTTTCCAGGCACTATTCAATCTCTGGAATAATTTACCCCAATATATCAGAGATTCACCTAGTAATTGCATATTAAAATCTAGATTAAAGGAATACTCCAGTCAGTTGAAAAGTTGTTTTAATTCAATTCATTATCACTTTTTATTCATAAATAACTTATTATTTTTAAAAAAGCACCTTTATTAACATTAATATACCCAATTAAAAATGTGAATATTTGGAATTTCCTGTCGTAGTGTAAGCGGCCATGACACCTATTCATGTGACGTCACAGGGCCGTATCATGTTAGTTGAATAAATAACATGTATCTGACTCTTCCCTACATCGTGCCCGTTTGGTTATGTTTTAATATAAGATCAACTGCAATACAATGTGTATAATCGTATATCGTTCTAAAATTTTTTCTTAATATTCCCATCCAATGTTACATTTTCATAAAACAATGAGTTTATTTGTATCGGGGGGGGGGGGCGGTCTACGTATAATTTCATCTTAGAGAATTTCATGTTTTACGTGATTGGTCGTATAGTTTAAATAACTGTCAGTTTTAACTCATTTTATGCGTACACATGCTTTTTTGTCCCCAATGCTGTCATACTTTCCCGTGTTTTTCGAGGTCACTGGTTGATGTGTTGATAAGGGTAATTGCACAAAAAAATTCTTCTAACATATTCCCTTTTAATTTCGTTAGTGCAATAAAATGCTTAACATGAAGTCATAATGATTTTGTAAATATCAAAAGATAAATATACGACGTTATTTTACGATTTACATAATTTTTAATGATAAAATTGCAACTGATCAATGCTGATATAATATATGATACCGGCACTAATACGTCACAGCTCTTTCGGAAGACCTTTAATTTTAGGTATAATCCGAGAATGGATTATGTCCCTTGTCTTCTCACATTGTAGAGTGTTGAAAAATGGTGACCCCCATTATTTGGTGCAACAGGCAACTTCAATCACCAAATTCTACCTTACGGTATATTATTTTTAACATTCATTAACACAAATGTCTTTTAGTTAATGTCATTTAAATATTCACGCTAACTTGTTAAGACAATGGAGTTTTCCTTTAAAAACTTCCTACAACAATCCAGTAAAATCTCCTAAATATTTTTCGTTTAGTTCACGTCTGGCAAGTATTCTACATACACGTCTAAGGCAAAATTGTAGTAGCTTAAAAGGTGACCTTTTTAGATGTAATCTGAACAATTCTTGTTATTGTAACTGTGACTATTATGTGGAAAACAATGAACACTACTTCTTACACTGTAAATTGTTTGTAAATCAGAGAAATGTAATGTTGAACAATATTAGAGATCTTGGGTTAGATATATCCATTAAGAATATATTGTATGGAAATTCAGATTTTGCATATGATATCAAGTGCTCACTTTTTACAGCTGTTCACAGATATATACTAGACACTAAAAGATTTGTCTAATGTTTATATACTCCTAACTCATCTGACGGCAACGACTCAATATCAATCACAATACGTCTTGCAGTATTATGTCATTTTTCTCAAATAATTTTGAACGAAATAATGCTATGTTTTTGTAATATCAAAAGCAACTTTTAAATCCTGATGTTTCAACGTCAAAGATCAATGACCTCTTGAACTGGTGAAGATATAACTCATCATTTCCTCTGGAATCTTTTGTATCAAGTTCAAAGTTCATCCATTATTTTTAAACTGGTAAATATATCAACAGGTTGTGCATCCCTTCTAGATGAGTCTTACCTTAACATAATGACTTTGAACTTGATACCAGTAAATAGCTAGTGGTCATAGAATCAGGCTTATGGACAAGATATTATTCATTTCTTCTTTTTATCTACATCAAAGAAGTTCCAGTCATATAAAACCACATACAGACCATTAAATTATAATAACACATGCTTTTACAGTATTCTCTGAAACACCAGAGGCTACAACAGGCTTCAACTGCTAACCTGATTTACAATTGGTGTAAAAATAGTGTTCTTGTAAAGAATGGGTGTTTTGAATTCAAGGTAGAGCAATCATACCATTCAATATGAGCGTATTTAGAATGATGGTTTCAAATTGGAATTTTTTTTTATTTCCAAAATTAACAAAAAGAATCAAAAGTAGAATTTTTAAGGAAGATGAATATCATAGTCTAGCTCTAAAATCATCTGGGGCCATGATCATGTTCATGATCATATGGTAGTTGGATTTATAACTACCTATGGAATCAGTGCCTATCACCATTATCATTGTGAGTTCAAATCCCTTTCATGTGATGTGTACTCGATACAAAATATGTGATATAGTTTGTCAGTGACTTTCACAGGTCGGTGGTTTTCTCCTGGTATTCTGGTTTCCTCCACCAATAAAACTGATCGCCACGATAAAACCGAAATATTGTTGAAAATGGCATTAAGCACCAAAAAATCCAAACCCAATCTCATACTGAGGGAATATTTTATAGGAGATGTTTGTGTTTCAAACCCGAGCAACACCACTGTACCCAGTTTTGACCTAACGTGACATGTTAGAAATGATTGATTGATTGATTGATTGTGTGATTAATTGATTGATTGATGTCGAGTGGTTTTAAAAAAGATTAGGAAAATATCAATGGTGACAGACAAGTACCAACTGATGCCAGCTTACATAGTTATTTGCAGAGGAAAACTGAAAATAAAGATAACATTTCAAGTCAAGAAAATCAGGTGGACTCATGTCAGAAGATAATAATCCAGTTTCATTGAATTCCTCTGTAATGTCCTGTAGATTTGTTTAAATTTGTGAAAATTTGAGGAAAAATTGTATTTTCAGGGATGCTTAATTTTGTGGATCCCTTGTGGATCTGTACAATGTCATGTACATTCACTGGTTAAAAGTATTTCCACACTAAGATATTTCCCTATATATTTCATATAAAGCTACTTATTTTCAAAACATTCTCCTGAAGACATTCCTTATCTGATTTTCTTGAAATGGTTTCCTTTAAAGGCGGAATTATTTTTTATTGGAACTTATTTACAAGCATTTATGGTTTAAACACAGATTTAAATTCTCGATGTCACAATTTTTTATGATTATAAAGATTTGGAGAAAAAATTAAACTTCCTGTTTAGATCATGTCTTAAGGAAAAGTAGAAATTATATTGAAATTAGAAGAAGAAACTATATTTATTGCTGCGTTTATTGCTGAATATTACATGAAAATCGGATAAGAAACAACTTCAGGAGAATGTTTTAAAAATAAGTGGTTTTATATGAAATATATAGTGAATTAAATATATTAGTGCAGAAATACTTTTGATCCATGAATGTATACATGCTTAGACACATGTCTTATGTCTATCTCTAGAATTCCCTTACGAGACAAGGTAACACTTCGCCTATTGAAGTAATATTTTTATATAGCAGATGTGGCCGAGAGGTCTAGGGCACTGGATATAAAGTTTAGTGATTGGTGCTGCAGTGTATCAATAGTATGAATTCAGATCTTGTCGAGGGAGAACAAAAATTTGTCAGCTCAAAGATCTAATTCTAACACTGTTGGGTTAAATTTTCAGACGTATATATATAGATATACATGGTGACAAATATTCATTGAATTCGATACTATCCACAAAATCCAGGATAATTGGTATACATAATATGGAATCTTCAGTACATTTTTAACAGTATGTAGAAGTTTTTTCCTGATTAATCTCTCCTGTTTGGTACCTGTATAATTGAAATCAATCAATAACCAATGATTTGGTTTTCTGCATGGGAGACCTGCACTATGATAACATCACAGGTTATCTTACACCAGTGTCTTATCATCTTTAAGACAGTCTTATCTTAATTAGTCCCTTATTCAATAATTAGCACTTTATATTGAGGAATTGGGAATTTTTTTTTTTATTGAAATGGGGAAAAAAATAAAAAGATCTCAAGTTTATGTTCATTGTACATGATTGGCTGTTAGCTGGGGAACCCTGTCTCTTATGGTCTATTTTTTATCTTTTTGTGACGAAATTAAAAAATTAAAAAAAAAACATAACAGCTACAGTTTTGCAGCTAAATTGACTAATTATCTGATACAATGTGAAGTAGTCTGGACCCTCTTACCATCATAGATAAAGACTATACTATAGACCCCCTTACCATCATAGATAAAGACTATACTATAGACCCCCTTACCATCATAGATAAAGACTATACTATAGACCCCCTTACCATCATAGAAAAAGACTATACTATAGACCCCCTTACCATCATAGATAAATACTATACTATAGACCCCCTTACCATCATAGATAAAAACTATACTATAGACCCCCTTACCATCATAGATACAGACTATACTATAGACCCCATTACCATCGTAGATAAAGACTATACAATAGACCCCCTTACCATCATAGATAAAGAATATACTATAGACCCCCTTACCATCATAGATAAAGACTATACTATAGGCCCCTTTACCATCATAGATAAAGACTATACTACAGAACCCCTTACCATCATAGATAAAGACTATACTATAGACCCCCTTACCATCATAGATAAAGACTATACTATAGACCCCCTTACCATCATAGATAAAGACTACTATAGACCCCCTTACCATCATAGATAAAGACTATACTATAGACCCCCTTACCATCATAGATAAAGACTATACTATAGACCCCCTTACCATCATATATAAAGACTATACTACAGAACCCCTTACCATCATAGATAAAGACTATACTATAGACCCCCTTACCATCATAGATACAGACTATACTATAGACCCCCTTACCATCATAGATAAAAAAAACTATACTATAGACCCCCTTACCATCATAGATAAAGACTATACTATAGACCCCCTTACCATCATAGATAAAGACTATACTATAGACCCCCTTACCATAGATAAAGACTATACTATAGACCCCCTTACTATCATAGATAAAGACTATACTACAGAACCCCTTACCATCTTAGATAAAGACTATACTATAGACCCCCTTACCATCATAGATAAAGACTATACTATAGACCCCCTTACCATCATAGATAAAGACTATACTATAGACCCCCTTACCATCATAGATAAAGACTAT
>MJUT01059560.1:157117-167988 GCA_002080005.1 Gigantidas platifrons
AATTTTGAATTTTTATGAATTTTTTTTAAAGAAATTGAAATTTTGAAATTTTTTGAAAATTTTGAAATTTTATGATCAATATCATTTTAAGGGGTATGATAAAGGGGTGATGATATCGATATCAGTCACGGCAGACAAATACAGCCGTAATGTTCTTTCAGTATTATATATGCAAATTTCCTTTATTTAGTACTAAGTATATGATAAATAGTTTAATACATGGGCATTTCCATATTGGCCCGAGACCAAGTCGAGGGCCAATATGGGTAGAGGGATGATAACCAGGCCAATATGGGAATGCCCATGTATTAATCTGTATGTATCCACCTTATTAAAAGTAATTAATTGTATAATATTTATTCCAGTTGGAACTGGTGTTGCAGTGGACATTTTATTTCCACATGTTATGTTTACCAAGACGACCATGATATACAATATAGTTTAAAACAATAATATTGATTGTTGATTAATTAATTTATTCATTGTTGATTAAAAAACAAAAGAATAGCTTCATATACCAAAAAGATATCTTGTCACTTCAGGTTGAAATTATACTTTAAGCCTGGTTGGGTGGTTGGTTGGTTTATGATGTTTAATGCCACTTTCAACAATATTTCAGTTTTATTGGTGGAGGAAACCAGAGAGAACCACAGACCTGTCGCAAGTCACTGACAAACTTTAACACATGATGTTGTATGAGTACAACTTGCTATGAACAGGGTTCGAACTCACAACTTTAGTGGTGATAGGCATTGATTGCATAGGAAGTTGTAAATCCAATTACCATGCAATCACGACGGTCCTGACAACTTTTGCTTGTCGCCATGGTATTTGCACATGTATATGTGTATATATATATAATTCTAGAATATAAACCAAACAGTGTTAGAATTAGATCTTTGAACTGTCAAATTTTTGTTCTTCCCTCGACAGGATTTGAACTCACACCATTGATACACTGCAGCACCAATCGCTTAGACCAGTCGACCACATCCGCTATATTAAAATATAGCTTCAATAGTCAAAGTGTTACCTTGTCTCATAGGAAAATCTAGAGATAGACATAAGACATGTGTCTAAGCGTGTGTAGATTGTACATATATACTTGATATTATACTTTGACAGCAATCTAACTCAGCAATTTTTAATATATTGTATAGGATAATGAAGAAATCATCATACAGTCACTGGAAATAAAGTATATTATACAAACATCTAAGTAGGTGACAACCATACAATATATATGTCCCACTGGATCTCAAAGTTACTTGTGATACTAGGTTAATACTAAATATTATATACGTCTGAAAATTAAACCAAACAGTTTTAGAATTAGATTTTTGAGCTGTCAAATTTTTGTTCTTCCCTCGACGGTATTTGAACTGACACCATTGATACAAATGTATGTATTTATATATTTATCAAAGCCAAAAATAATGTAGATTGTTGTTCATCATTTTTCAGTTACTGTATATCTTCGATATTGAGGATTCCTTATTCCTTGTATTAGATAGATTATTGAACCTTATTACGTAACATATGCTGCAGTTATAACACTAATTAACATCTAATCATAATTATATAATTCTAAAAGCTTTGAAATGCATTTTGTATCAATTTAACTAACAAGACAAAAATATAAACACTTCGTTAAAAAAAATTGTGGCTGTTCGATAATTTGAAGTTATGAATAGTGTTGATACACTCACTGCAATGTAGATATGATAACCTGATTGTTTTTAATCTGTAGAATTTTAGCAATGTTTTTCTCCTATTTTTTAAGTCGTTAACATAAATTCTTTTCATAATTTAATAATTGTAAACTATAGCTATGGCAGAGTCTGGAAATTTTATCGGTTATTGACATAAATCATTTGACGTAAATTAATTAATCTGTAATTAATTATTTTAGATTTTTCATAAATGTATATTATATATCAGTATGGTTAATTAAGAACATAGGTAATATTTCTTTGAAATATTATTTGTTCATTAGATTTATCTACCTATCTTAGTTTGAAGTACAGTTGTACTACAATTTCAAAAGCGTTTCATCTTGAAATTTAAGTGGGAATAAATACATCTTACAGAAAAATAGTTGTAATTTTTTTTTTTTTTGGGTAAAAATATTTTGAAATTCTTCACCGATTTATTATGCTATTGTGTGTGAATGTTAAACAAACAATATAGGTATATCAGTCTTGAAAGATCCTTTGATTGTTTTCATCACTGCTAAAAACAACAAACTTTGGCTCTAAGAACAATGACATGCTTAAGAGAGAAAAAGATTTAGCAGTGGCGCTAGCAGGGAGATTTTCTGGCAACCTGTCAGAACAAATGTAATTGAGTATAAAAACATACAAAAACAAGCAGCAGTTCTATAGTTTGAAATCCCCAATTTACTTCAAACTAATGAGAAGAAAAAAAGTTAGGAGAGACCTCTTATGATAGAAAATACTCCCATAGAACACTGTGTGTTCGTAGGGTATTAATATTTAGCAGATGACAATTTTGGCACTCTGATATCTATTCTATACATCTGAAAGTTTTTACCTGGAGAAGAAGACTTCTTATCTTTATGTCTGCTGAGTGTTGAGCAGACGACAGTTGATGAATATTGGATTTAAGAGTGTTTTTCTGTGACAACTTTCCTTACTTTTTTGCTCTCTATTTTGTAGAATTTGTCAGTTTTGATATATTCTGGATTTGTTCACTTTTACAGCCAATTATTTTTGACAAACGAGTTTGATTCACCTGTGGGATTTGATAAACAGATTTTTTTACTTTCATGCATTGCTGAATTAATTGATATTTCTAGATTTTGTGTTTGTAGAAATCGGAATATAATTATACAGTTATTGAAATTGGAAAAATCTAAATAATTAGAATATTTTGTACATGAGAGTAAGGGACAATTGATGATAAAACAAAATATTACAAAAGTGATTGCAATTTTGTTCAAGAGATGATGTAAATTATTTTTAATCTAAAACACAGCTTATTGAATGGTCCTATAAAAATTGATGAATGAAGTTTTTACGAGGCAATTAAGTGACATTACAAATGCCAGTTTCCGACTCGAGAATGCGAAGTCCAGTAGACGATAATAACATGTCCACGGGAACAAGACCTAAATCACCTCAAGAACAAACATCCCGCTCAAAACTACATCGACAAGTTTCCATGACAAAACATGAATACCTCGGTGATGAGGAACACAGACGTAGACAATTCTCAAAACAGGAAAGTAAGGACAGTGGTATAGTGACAGAAATGAGCTTGAGGCCAAAAGACCTTGATTTGACTCGTTCCGAAAGTGTAAAAGCAAGGAAAAAAGTTGAAAAAACACCGAGCATGAGGACTTCACATAGTGTGAAGTCAAAAGGAGGAAGTATGAAATATAAGCAAAGGAGTAAAACAACGAGCGATCTAGTGCCTGTTAATAGTAATGAGGAAAATGAGGTGAGTTTCTTATTTTTAAAATTGTCAACCATTTTATTTTACAGAAATTTAGCCAATCACCTATATTCTAAAGTTTATGAGACACAAGAAGATATGTGTAGAAAACGTAATGAAATACGAATGGCTAACATTCAACTAGCAGCGGTTAGGGCACAGGTGAGTGTTTTGGGGTACGAAAATCTAAAATTCAGCCAGAGGCAGTAGAAAGTGCAAAGGTAAGTTTTTTGGGGGATTTTTTTAGGGGTGAGGGGATTAAAAGCAATTGGGGTAAAATAAATGTTATATATACAGACACAAACCAAGAGTCAGAAAGTTCTAATCCATTATTCATTTTACCTCCTGTATAAACCATATTTATGTAATAAAAATTGAAGGCATACAATATTTATTGGAATAGGATGAAAACTCTTTTTTAAAACTGCAATTAAAGAATTCATTAAAACATTTAGGTGATTTACATTATGAGGAAGTGCTGGGGACTGACAAGATTTATGTTGTTGTAACCATTTTTTCTTCCTGATCAATAAAAGATAAAATTCAATACTGTAAATTCATTATTATTTGTATTATAATATATTTAATTTATTTCTTTATTTGTTTTATGATGATTACATACAACCAGAGGCTACGAGTAGCTCTCCTCAAGTATAATATATATGAAAGGGATTCACAAATTTCTTCAAACCAGTCAATCCTGTCTTATGAGACCTTTACAAGGAACATTGAAATAGGGTCACATAAGTGAGGTGGTTGCTAAATACAGGTTTAATTAATATGATTACACTGGGAAAGGAAATTAAAATTAAGGGTGCATAATACAAGCATCTGCTTAATAGAGATGTATGAGTGGCTGTTCATGTCATTGGTGCGATAATATACACGTAGAGTATTATATACGCGTATATTGTTGCTATATACGTGTATATTGTTGCTATATACACGTATATTGTTGTTATATATGCATATATTGTTGTTATATATGCGTATATTGTTGTTATATACGCATATATATACACGTATATACCCAAAAATTCATTTAAAGTATTAATGCGTATATAACAACAATTCAATATACGCATATATAGCAACAATATACGCATATATGTTGATAATATACACGTATATACCCAAAAATTCACTTAAAGTATTAACGTGTATATAACAACAATATACGCGTATATTATCTCACAAATGACATGAACGGCCACACATAGAGATGTTCACTAAATACAGGTTTAACTAATATGAAATATACTCGGAAAGGAAATTAAATTTAGGGTCACATAATACAAGTAACTGCTTAATAGAGGTGGTCACTGAAGCAGGTTTTATTGTATATACTGTTATATAACACATTAGCTTGGATTTTGTAAAAGAAATGTTATATGCAATGCAGCTTTCTGGTACCCTAATAAACCAGGATCTAAAGTCAACCATTTGTATAATTTGGAGAATTTAATGTTATGTAACAGATTAACATTATCAGATGGTTCCATCTAGATCAATCTTTGTATTGACACGTAATTCAGTAATTCACAAAATAATTTCTGTTAAAGTCGTTATTTTATTGATTTGTCACATCATTAATTGCAGCTGTATATTGTATCACAAGTTCAGAAGTGTTGTTTCCATGTTTTACCAAATTGTAATATTCTGTAGAAACAATATAATATATGATATATACAAATGTATATATATATATATACCACATTATTTTCCTAAAATCATTGTTTCGATGTTTTACCAAATTGTAAAATTCTCTAGAAACAATATAATATATGATATATATATATATATATACACCACATTATTTTCCTGAAATCATTCTTTCGATATTTTACCAAATTGTAATATTCTGTAGAAACAATATATATATATGATATATATATATATATACAACATTATTTTCCTAAAATCATTGTTTCGATGTTTTATCAAATTGTAAAATTCTCTAGAAACAATATAATATATGATATATGTATATACCACATTATTGCTTAAGGATCATTACAAGGCTGTACTGTATTATGTATATTTAAAAAAAAACTTTGTACTTCACAGAATATTGATACAGATTTGCTGATTTATTTTATCATTATCCTAAAATCATAACAAGGCTGTACTATATATATTATATCATAAATGTATACTTGGGAGGGAAGGGGGGTTATGGTGTTTAATGCCACTTTATCGTGGCAGTCAGTTTTATTAGTGGAGGATGTATACTTTGAAAAATTGATACATATTTGTTGATTTAGTACAGTACATGTACCAAATGTGGATTGAGGTATTATGAGCGGACAGTCCGTCGGTTTGGCGAGCGTCTTTGGTATTAACACTATTTATTGTTACAGCTCTAGCATCTTTATTCCATAAAAAATTCAAACCAAATTAATGCACACACTATATTTCTCAGAGTTATGCCCCTTGAAAATATAAAGAAAAAAAATGTGAGAATTTTCTTTTTAGCCAACTTTCAAAAATAGTTCTTGAACAGATTCAAACCAAATTTATTCCCAAGCTGTATATCAAGAACACTAGATTTGTTTCTTTTGAATTTTAATAATACATAACATAGTGAGTGATTGTTGTTTACCCCTTCTCAGCAATTTTTCAGCCATACCACGATGAGAGCAACTTAATTTACAATGAGATGATGTCCAAACGACAAACTATGAACATGTTATTGTGTCCTAGACTCTATTCCATCATGAGATAGTGTGTGGAGACAGAATTACATATTATGTGATAATGTTCAAAGGACAATTTTCAGAGAGAAAAAAAGGGGGTGGGTATTTTATGTTGCATGTTTAGATCAAGGTCAGTTATAGTGAAGATCCGTCAAATCAGTAGAACATTTAAAAAGTTAGTACAAATGTAATAGGATATTCATCAATCTATTTTTCTTTAACACCACTCCAAATATGTACTCCCAATATTTCAGGGCAGTCATGGTTGTGGTCATGATCATATCGTAGTTGGATTAGCAACTATTGTGATCATATAGTAGTTGGAATGACAACTATTGTGATCGTATAGTAGTTGGAATGACAACTATTGTGATCGTATCGTAGTTGAATTAACAACTATTGTGATCATATAGTAGTTGGAATGACAACTTCCTGTACAATCAGTGCCTATCACCACTAATGTTGTGAGTTTGAACCTTGTTCATAGAGAGATGTACTTGATGCAACATAAAGTTTGTCACAGACTTGCGACAGGTCTCCAGATACTCCGGTTTCCTCCACCAATAAAACTAACCGCCATGATATAACTGAAATATTGTTGATAGTGATGTTAAACTTCATGAACCATCCAACCAAAATTTTACTTCAAGACTTTGTTCCAAAACTCCTCAAGACTCCACTCTGTAAAGTACAAACTGATGAATTGAGTAAACAATATAGCATATTTATTCATTAAGAAAGAAATATTATGGAGGTGTTTATCATATTATCTAAATGAAACAAATATTAGGTTAAATAAATATACTCTTAGATGAATACCAACCTGGAAAGAAAAATTAAAAGTCAAAGGAAACTTGAAAGTAGAAATAAAGAAGCTGTTTCATTGATGTATCTAAGTTAAAACAGAAATAAAATTGGTTCTGAAATAGCCCACTGAAAGATTCATACTACTGTTTATAATTACACATGCTATTTTAGCCTGGCTGTTAACAGTACTTGCTATGTTTATGAAGGAGATCTGTGATATATGTTGTCAGTTTTATGGGCTTTTTGTGGTATTAGGATGCATCTATTGACTATTCATCAGCCAAACAATAAAACTCATTGTTATTTTGGTCAGATGGGATGTCTTAATTTGTAGTAATGACGGAATACCTGTTATTTTTGTATAAATTCTGTTATTTTTGTGTCAATTCGTGATAATCACTTAAAGAAAACTTGTTATTTTTGTAAATGAAATATATAGCAAAAATTGCATTTACTGGTACTTCACAAGTTAACAACATTTGTTTCTAAATATAAATTGTTTGATTGTTATCAGGAGAAATACATGTGTCAGTATACCAAAAACATACCAAATTTGATGCTGATTGGACGAGTCAGACTGGTATTGTGTAATTAGCTGTAATACCCTCAGCCTCTATTAACTATGGGAGATTATTATTTGTTTACACTAGAGGGTATTCCCTCAGGCAGGAGAGAGGATAAGACATTGGCTTTGTTATAATCTGCCATTAACTAATTCATAAATCTATTATTTAATAATCGAATGATACAAATTTGACATTGACCAAATGCCCCTGAACCATTTTTATTCAATTTATGAAGGATGTAATAATTAACTTGTCTTTTTTGCCAAAATCAATATATTATAAGAAAGAATGATAAACTGGATTTATCCAGAGGGTAAAATAAAATACGTACAAGGAATTGTCATTTTTTTCAGCAGTTTTGATGCTTCAGGAATCCAGCATAAGAATTTAATGTTGAGCTATATTTAACGATGTTCATAAAGTTTGAATGTCAAGGGGAGACAAGTAGACAGGATAGAAAGTTTGAATGGAAATGGGGTGTGGGGGGGGGGGGGGGGGGAGGAAGTGGGCAAAATATATAGTTTTAATGGAAATGGGGGAGAAGAGGGCAAGGTGTAAAGCTTGAATGGAATGGGGGAAGAAGGGGGAACAAGATGTATTATTACTCTCTAAAGCAGAAAATTTTATATTCTTGTGTAGTATCTGAAATTGTTGTTTGGAATGGTGTTTTACGCCACTTTTAACAATATATTGTGGCGGTCAGTTTTATTGTTGGAGGAAACTGGAGTACCCTGAGAAAACCACTGACCTGTCACAAGTCACTTTATCACATAATGTTGTATTGAGTACACAGCGCCTGAGTGGGTTTCAAACTTACGTTAGTTATGCATTGATTGCATAGGTAGTTATAAATCCAACTACCTTACGATTACGACCATGATGCCCCCTAGTTGAAATAGAAGGTATGGTAAGAACAGAAACAATTATCAGAACTGACAGATGATATTACAAGTGATTTAAACTCTAATTTACCATAGATTCTATCTTATATCACAATGTATAAAATATTTATCAGATAGTAATCAAGGTCAGACTGTATGTGTGGTTATCCTATAAGATCACAGACAACCTGACCAGTAGTACACTCACTTGACATTCAGACATAGATATTGTTCAGAAATATACCTAGTAACCTACAGAATACAACAGAAACCCACCTCATGTTTACTCCTCTTAATTCGTAAACATGAAGTGTGTTTCCAACACATGCCACCCGCTATATTTTGTTCAAATAGAAAACCTGCGCTTTCCATTCAATTAGAGACAATTTTCTTTTCCAGTGAATTTTTGTGTTAACATCCCAAGTTCTAAACTTATATTTTAAATCTGGCTTTGATAAGATTTTTTCATTAGATTTCTTAAGACTTAAATCACTTGGCTTTGAGCGTACCTGATGAAGATTATCCCAGAAAGGGGTGTCTTGGGTACTACGTTTTGATTATTAATTCCTGTACCTTTGAAATAGATATGCTGATATACTGTAGCTCTTACTATTTCCGAGATATGAGGGGTCCAAAATGGGGTTAATGCCCCAATATTTCTAATTTTAAAGGGGCATTAGCTACGATTTTGACCAAAAAAATTATATGTTTTGGAAATTGGTAAATAGCTTTAAAATGATGAAATAAAGGTAAATATTTCACATTAAACAGCTTATCGAACCACTTTCTGCCTTTTGAGATCGAAAATTACCATCGATTACTTATTTGCTTGCAAGCAAATAATTTGACCTCGCTTTTTCCATATGCAAATTACCTTACTAGTGACAAGTAAAAACGAATAATTTGTATTTTATCGCTTATTAATTGCCAACTTGCATGGCTTTTTGTCCGTAATTAACACCGACTAAAAGCAGATTCACAAAAAATAAGAAATAAGTGCATTGTTGTACTGATTTAATGACAATTCGACAAACTCCGTAAACAATGTCGATAATTAATAAGATGACGTCCATTTCTTGATCGATCTCAAAACACGAGCCATTGTTCGTTTTTCCCCCGATGCACATACGTTTTATAACATTTAAAAGTTACAGAAACACGTTTTATTAAGGCATCAATTTTATGGGTAACAAAACTTTACGATTTGGAAGATAATGCCTCTTTAAGTTTAAGTTTAATTTTTTTTTTCTCGATGACTTTTCTGGACAATAGTATTTTTCAGTAAAACAGGTGCAGGAAGAAACCCTTATTAGGGCCCCGACACTTTGTGGCAGATGCCCTATAGTGATCAGTATGTCCGTCAGTGCATCCGTAACAAATCGTGACCGGGCTTTTTTGTCGTTCAAGACAGGCTTTACATATGTGGCATGTAGGTGGACCACCTCCAGACGATGTGTCGTGTATCATTGTTGGTGACCTTTGACCTTGAGCTTTGACCTCAAGGTCAAACTGGTCCGTTCATCCAACACAAATCGTGTCTGGGCTGTACCTTTTTTGTCATTCAAGACAGGCTTTGGATGTTTGGCATGTAGGTAGACCACCTCCAGACAATGTGTCGCGTACCATTATTGGTGATCTTTGACCTTGAACTTTGACCTCATGGTCAAACTGGTCCATGCGTCCATAACAAATCGTGTCTGGGCTGTAACTTTTTTGTCGTTTAAGACAGGCTTTTCATATTTGGCATGTAGGTAGACCACCTCCAGACGATGTGTTGCATGCCATTGTTGGTGACTTTTGACCTTGAACTTTGACCTCAAGGTCAAACTGGTCCGTGCATCCATAACAAATCGTGTCCGGGCTGTAACTTTTTTGTCGTTCAAGACAGGCTTTGCATATTTGGCATGTAGGTAGACCACCTCCAGACGATGTGTTGTGTACCATTGTTGGTTATCTTTGACCATGAACTTTGACCTCAAGGTCAAAATGGTTTCTGCGTCCATAACAAATCGTGTCCGGGCTGTAACTTTTTTGTCGGTCAAGACAGGCCTTTCATGTTTGGCATGTAGGTAGACCACTTCCAGACGATGTATCACATACCATTGTTGGTGACCTTTGACCTTGAATTTTGACCTCAAGGTCAAATTGGTCCCTACATCCGTAACAAATCGTGTCCGGGCTGTAACTTTTTATCGTTCACGATAGGCTTTTCATATTTGGCATGTAGGTAGACCACCTCCAGATGATGTGTTGCATGCCATTGTTGGTGACTTTTGACCTTGAACTTTGACCTCAAGGTCAAACTGGTCCGTGCATCCATAACAAATCGTGTCCAGGCTGTAACTTTTTTGTCATTCAAGACAGGCTTTGCATATTTGGCATGTAGGTAGACCACCTCCAGACGATGTGTTGTGTACCATTGTTGGTTATCTTTGACCATGAACTTTGACCTCAAGGTCAAAATG
>MJUT01059560.1:181814-196140 GCA_002080005.1 Gigantidas platifrons
AAATGCCTTATAGCTCAGGCCCCAGGGGTCATACCCCACCCCCTACCTGAAGTGAACTTTTTAATGGTTGAGATCCCCACCCCTAAACCATATATATTTATGATCAGGGTGACTAGGCAAATTAAATGCCTTATAGCTCAGGCCCCAGGGGTCATACCCCACCCCCTACCTGAAGTGAACTTTTTAATGGTTGAGATCCCCACCACTAAACCATATATATTTATGAACAGGGTGACTAGGCAAATTAAATGCCTTATATCTTTGGCCCTGGGAGGTCATACCCCACCCCTTACCTGAAGTGAACTTTTTAATGGTTGAGATCCCCACCCCTAAGCCATATATATTTATGATCAGGGTGAATAGACTAATTAAATGCCCAAAGATTTTGACTTGCAACTCGGCTGTTGCATCTCAGATGCTTTCTCGATTTTGTAAATATATCACATGGATAACATTACACTCACATTACACCTCTTTCTATTGCGGCGGGGGACACATGGCTACGTGTTGCAATCTTGTTTTGATAAATTTTATTCCTTCAAACTTGAGAATAATTTTGTTAAATGTTATTCATTTAAACTTTAGAATAATTTTGTTAAATTTTATTCCTTTAAGCTTCAGAATAATTTTGTTAGATTTTGTTCATTCAGACTTTAGAATAATTTTGTTAAATTTTATTCATTTAAACTTCAGAATAAGTTTGTTAAATTTTATTCATTTAAACTTCAGAATAATTTTGTTCATTCAAACTTTCAGAATAATTTTGTTAGATTTTATTCTTTTAAGCTTCAGAATAATTTTGTTAGATTTTGTTCATTCAATCTTCAGAATAATTTTGTTAGATTTTATTCCTTTAAGCTTCAGAATAAATTTGTTAAATTTTATTCATTTAAGCTTCAGAATAATTTTGTTCATTTAAACTTCGGAATAATTTTGTTAGATTTTATTCCTTTAAACTTCAGAAAAAATTAGTTAGATTTTATTCCTTCAAACTTCAAAATAATTGTATTCCTTTCAGCTGCAAAATTTTATTCCTATAATCTTCAGAATAGTCTTGTTAAATTTTTTTCCTTTTTTTTTTCCTTTTTGGTATACAGTATAACTTCGACCTCCGATGATTACTTACTGTTTTAAACTTCAGAATAATTTTGTTAGGTTTTATTTCTGCAAACTTCAAAATAATTTTATTAAATTTTATTCCTTTATACTTCAGAAAAATTCCTTCAAATTTCAGAATAACAGTCTCCCCTCCAGTCAGATAATGTTCAATATTTTATATGAGCTATTAATTAGAGATACCATACATCAGACATTACTTACCTTGTATTAAATAAATATTTGTTGATAATCAGTGAAAATTTGTCAGGAGTAATTAATATGATAACAGTGTTTGTCATTACTGGTCATACATAGATAATGAATGGTTAGGGGTAGGGGGAGTTCACTGACCCATCACTTGACCTGTAACATATACAAAATATTGTTCTGCAGCCATTTTTATGCTAGAATGAATAGTTGTTGCCAAGGGTAGAGGAGATGGCAGGAGAGGCAAGTATAATTGATTTTATAGAATTCCAGATTCTCTTATCAATGATTCTTGTAGTAAATTCTTCCTAGATTTCTTAATTAGGAAACGGGAAAATTTTACCAAAATTTAATTTTCAAGTGAAAATGTTCTCAATATTTCGGAGTTTTGTATACATTTTTTTATCATTTTGTCATGAATATATATCCTTCTGACCAAATTAGCGCTTAATGGCTGGCTCTTTCAACCATAATTCTGTTATATCATGGATGGAGGAAATCAGTGTACCACAGAAAACATCCAAATCTGCCGATACAATTAATATAAAAATCATCACAAGCTAGGAAAGTGAGCGATCATGTATGTTTGAGCTAATGGTATCAAATTTGCCTCTGTTTCTGCAATTTTCAATTGGATTGTAATTTGTTGGAACCATATGATGTTTATGTTTTCTCTTATCACATGATTTTGTTGTACATATTGCCAGAATTAAATTTACAAACTTAAGCATTTGATATAACAAATGCTTCCATCTGTCTGTCACAATTTTTTATACATTAACACTTATTTTTAGATTTTATAAGCATACCATGGTGATACGACCTTGATTCATTTCAGTCATAAAGAAAATGTAAATATTTTCTTTTATCTAACATACCTGGTGGAAAAAATTAGACAAATATTTTTGATAAAAACAATGAAAACTTGACATTGGTAATGAGGCAGAGGTATAATATGCTTCATTATGACGTTAATTGACTTTAAGTCAAAAAAGAAAATGTTTTCATTAATAATTTTGTGATATTACATAGGAAGAATTTTACTGTACGGACCCAAGCAAAAAAAAGAAAAATAATTTTGTGATATCACATTCTGTTACAAAGATGGAAAATTTAAATTACATGTTACTTTACACTTCAGTTTGTGAGTTTGTGTAAATATACCTGAAGCCATAACCATACCGGAATGTATTATAAACAGTAGAATTATTGAGACATGTCATCGTCTATGTAAAATAATAGATTTATCTTAAAATTAGAAACTTGTATGTACCGTAGTCAGTGGCTCACAAACTCAAAACACCTAGACAAAAATTCTGAAAAAACGTACAGTCAAACACCTGTATTAAGAGGACACCTTTGGAATAAAGAAAAAGTAGTCTTTTAAGACAAGTGACCTCTTAAAAGAGGTTCAATTTATAGAAATTTTCTATGACAGGGCAAGATAAAGGTGACTTTTTAATACAGGTGACTGCTTAATAGAGGTGACCACATTAACAGGTTTTACAGTATTTCAATGATATATAACCTATAGATACATTTTTTAACCAAAACAAGAGGTCATGGATGTAGGGGAATGGTCCATATTGTTTATCCTTATTGTCCATTAAGACAGTCTGATCCATTAGTTGTTATAATTGCATTAGTCTTAGTGGTATGTGTTATCAATATACATTCTCTACAGGTTTGTTTGTCCATGTGCAGTGCAGGTTGTGGTCAGATTATTTTATTAAAGAATGGATGATTTAACTTTAAGAAGGGGGGTATGTTTTTTAGTGTGTGTGTGTGTGGGGGGGGGGGGGGGGNGGGGCAGTTAAAATGGATAATTTTTCTTCAAATTTTACTAACTAATTTTATTTGAGAACATATCATTCAACTTTTAGAGGGGGTATGGTTTTTTTTGCCTGGGCCAGAAATTAAAATAAGATTTTTTTATATGTGGGGAGGGGGCAGATGAAATGGATAATTTTATGTAAAATTTTCCAAAAATTGTTGAAAAAAACTGTATGGTCAGATTATTAACTACATGTATTTGCATCTTTCAGGTCAAGATTTCTTATTCTATATAATTTGGAGACAGATTTTTTTTCTTTTCTTTACATACCTAGCTCCCCCTCTCACCCAAAGTTAAATGATATCATGTAGTTGTTCTTCTCATCTAATGGCTAAAATTTATTAAATGTTTATTTGTGCCCTGACTTGTCTGTAAATTTATTGTTATACCCCCGCTCCACCAGAGGGGGAGCATACTGTTTTACCTCCGTCCGTCCTTCCGTCCGTCCTAAAATATTTTTCGTCGCATTTTTCTCAGCAACTATTGATGGCTGAAATCTGATATTAATTAATAATGTCACCTGTCATGTCCTATATATAGGGAGAACTTATTGCAGGACATACTGAACAAGCATTTAATTACTGTAAAGCATAATTAGGTCTGTTTTTCTTAAATCATAGCTCTCATTTTAAATGATCTCTTGTAGTTTTATAAAGGCAGGCAGAATTAAGGTCTTTCTTACCATCTGAAACCAGATTTTTCTACTTCTTTCTACCCCTCCCCACTGAAACCTAGTTTTCCCATTTTTTCCCTAGTTCTCTCTAGATTTTCCTAGTTCATTATTACCTATTCTTACAACTAGATTCATAGTGTCTTCTTACCTAATCTGAGAGGACGTTGTTGCAGTAATCATATGATAGTTGGAATTACAAATACTTATGCAATCAGTTCCAATCACTACTGATGTTGTGAGTTTGAATTCCCGATCAGGGCAAAGTGTACAACATTATGTGATAAAGTTTGTCAGTGACTTGCAACAGGTCAGTGGTTTTCTCCAGGTACTCCAATTTCCTCCACCAATAATACTGACCGCCACGATATAGCTAAAATATTGTTGAAACTGGTGTTAAACACCATAAACCACAATTCACCTATTCTGAAACCTGGTTTTCCCAGTTCTGACTAACCCCACTGACACTAAGTTTTTTTATACCCCCTGAAATCTGGTTCATAGCCCTTTCTTATCCTGCAAAACCTTATTTTCCTATTTTCTTTCTAATTTCACCCCCTGAAGCCTGGTGTTTCCAGTTTGTTTTTTTCACAATTTCATTAGAATTACATTCTTAATTTCATACATTGATCTGGTGAATAACCTTAACCTTGGCAATGTTGATGAATATAAATTTCAGTTTTAATCTTCAAAATCAGTACATATACTATTAAGGCCTTGACAATACAGGTCATAATACATTATAGCAATTAGTTTACCTGGCAGATTAAGTTGAAATGTGTGCCAAATATTTTATTTGGCATAAAAAAGCACAGTTTGTAAGAATTTATGATATGATCCATTCTTTGACAAATGTTTTGAAGTCTGCAGAAAAATTCTCTAGCAAGATTTCAAGATTTTATTAGTACTCTCAGACAGTTGCTTTAAATGCCAATTGTGAAATTGAATAATTTGTTAAATGGGAATTGTTGGTAGTGATTTATCTCAAGGGAATTTTGGGAATTCTGGTAGTGATTTATCACAATGGAATTTTGGGAATTATTGTACTGGTTCATCACAAGGGAATTTGGGGAATTATTGTACTGATTCATCACAAGGGAATTTTGGGAATTATTGTACTGATTCATTACAAGGGAATTTTGGGAATTATTGTACTGATTTATCACAAGGGAATTTTGGGAATTATTGTACTAGTTCATCACAAGGGAATTTTGGGAATTCTTGTACTAGTTCATCGCAAGGGAATTTTTGTACTGATTCATCACAAGGGAATTTGGGGAATTATTGTACTATTTCATCACAAGGGAATTATGAGAATTATTGTACTGATTCATCACAAGGGAATTTGGGGAATTATTGTACTAGTTCATCACAATTGAATTTCGGGAATTTTGGTACTGATTTATCACAAGGGAATGTTGGGAATTATTGTATTGATTCATTGCAAGGGAATTTTGGGAATTATTGTGCTGATTCATCACAAGGGAATATTGGAAATTATTGTACTGATTCATCGCAAGGGAATATTATAAATTATTGTACTGATTCATTGCAAGGGAATTTTGGGAATTATTGTACTGATTTATCACAAGGGAATATTGGAAATTATTGTACTGATTCATTGCAAGGGAATTTTGGGAATTATTGTACTGATTCATGACAAGGGAATTATTGTACTGATTCATCACAAGGGAATTATTGTACTGATTCATCACAAGGGAATTTTGGGAAGTATTGTGATTTATCTCAAGGGGTTTGGTTCTGAGTTATCATTAGAAAACTTTGATGGTGATTTATCCACTGATTAGTCCACTGTCTAAACTAACAGATGTCTGATTTATCCTGTTTCTATTAATATTATTTGACTACCGATAGTTCATGAAACATTCTCAATTCCTTCTATCACAACACTGCAATAAAGAAATGTTTAACTTTGAAAAATAGATTTTGGAGAAAGGTACATATAAATCTGAAAAGCAGGCCCGAGACTAGTATGCATCCATCTTGAATTGATCTACTTGGCCGATCCAAAGACCAATTATGATATCAGCTTGTGTGTGTAGGCATGCAAATACAAATTTAGCTTCTAGCTACTACAATAAAACCAATGCTATACTTGTGACTTAAAATGTCTCATAGGAGACTAGATTTAGATAGGAATCGTCAGGAGTGTATATCTAATTTATTCAATACCGAATTATGTTACTATTTGTGGCACTTCATCAGATTTCACATTAACAATATTGCGTGATCGGGATCTATTTATATTGAATCAAACGCTGACTAGAAAATCACTTTGGTCATTGACCTAATACACATTTTACAAAATTTTGATGAAATCTCGGAAATGTAGGGTTATATTTTTTTCTAGTCGCTGTAATCTAATAGACCTCAATTGATAATATAAATATATTAGACATGCAATCACATTTTTTTGTAATTGTATCAAGAAAATTGTAAAATCAGAATTAATTCTGGTTAGTCTGTTGTATTAGAGTGGTTATACAGTTTCATTAAGGTAAGTCACGCTGAAAAATCGTAACACACAAATTTATATTGACGAAAATGTGGCAGAATTAGAAACTGATAATTATAGCAGCTTCAAGTAAAATTGGAAATGTAAAGAAAAAATACAAATTTGATATTCACATGAGAAAGGTGTGTGTGGGGGGGGCATTTTGTTTAAAAGACTAAGTAAAATAGGTTCTGTGATTTTGTTCTATAGATAGACATGATAAACAGATACATGTACAATGAGTCTTTTCCAAAAATATACACAAAAATGTTGGTGCTGACTTCTGTGAATCTGTTCTAAGAATAGACAGCATATAAAGGTACACTACTAGGAGGTGCTGGGGATCTGTTCTAAGAATAGACAGCATATAAAGGTACACTACTAGGAGGTGCTGGGGATCTGTTCTGAAAATAGACATTATAATATTAGTAAAAATATGCTGGTAATCTGTTCTGAAAATAGACTTTGTAATATTGATACAAATTTTCTATAAATTTGTACCCTAAAAATATACATGACTAGCCTGTGGATCTGTTCTGAAGATAGACATTATAAAATGTGCACTATACATCTAACAACATAGATATTATAAAATGTGCACTATACATCTAACAAGATTCTGTATAGGGCCATGCCAGGTAACCTTTCTTTCACTTATAGAAGCTCTCCACTGCTATGCTGTGCAGTACCTAAAGATTTAGTAAGCTTGTCATTGATTGGTCATTTATAGACTGACCTTTGATATAACCTTATACAGGTGTTGTTAGGTGTTAGTACATTATTGTAGTTTAAAAAATCCACAAAACATCTATTGTTTATTAGCAGGCCCATGGTTAGGATTTTTCAAGGGTGCAACATCGTCTTGCAGTCAGGTGGGCAAAATGTGTACATTATTAGTCATAGTTGAACCGAATTCCTCATTCCTCATTCCTCATTATTATACCCTCGCTACCCGAAGGGGGAGAGGGGTATACTGTTTTACCTCTGTCCGTCTGTCCGTCCAAGATATTTTTCGTCGCATTTTTCTCAGTAACTATTGACGGCAGAAATCTGATATTTGGTCACAAGCTTCATATAGGTATGCCATATTGTGGGTAGCGTTTTTGGACCTGTCAGATTCCTACTTCCTGTTTGCCGACTTAGTTGGTTTTTATACACATTGAACACATATGCCCATTTTTCGTCACATTTTTCTCAGCAACTATTAATGGCAGAAATCTGATATTTGGTCACAAGCTTCATATAGGTACCCCATATCGTGGGAAACATTTTTGGACCCATCAGATTTCTACTTCCTGTTTGCCGAATTTGTTGATTTTTATGCACATTTAACATATATGCCCATTTTTCGTCACATTTTTCTCAGCAACTATTGATGGCAGAAATCTGATATTTTGTCACAAGCTTCATATAGGTACTCCATATCGTGGGAAACGTTTTTGGACCCATCAGATTCTTACTTCCTGTTTGCCGATTTTGTTGATTTTTATACACATTGAACATATATGCCCATTTTTCGTCGCATTTTTCTCAGCAACTATTGATGGTAGAAATCTGATATGTGGTCACAAGCTTCATTTAGGTACCCCATATTGTGGGAACCATTTTTTAACCTGTCGGATTCCTACTTCCTGTTTGCCGAAGAGTGGGGGTATCATGAGTGAGCATTAGCTCACAGTTCATCTTGTTCAACCAAAATATCAACTTTGATAGTCCTACTTTAATTTCCAAAGAGAGGCCATCGTCGACGTGATCGTATGGTAGATGAATTTACAACTTACCTATGCAATCAGTGCCTATCACCACTAAAGTTGTGAGTTCGAGCCCCGTTCATGGTGTGTTGTACTCGATACAACATTATGTGATAAAGTTTGCCAGTGACTTGCGACAGGTCGTGATATGTGGAAATAATTATGACATATTGGTACTCAAAATAGATCACAGATGTAAAAATGTTTCTTTCCATCTACACCATTGCCTCCAAAAATTGTGACAGAATGGAAGATCAAATTATTATTGACTTTTTGTACTATTATAGAGTACATATTTTCTATTTATAATTATAATGTAATGTCAGAACTTTTTGACCTATTTGTGTCTCTAATGTACTTTTACAAATGTTACACGACATTAATAGCAATAGATTACATCACGTTAGCTTTGATGTCAAAATGGATCATATATAAATGAATGAACGGTAAAAACTAACCCAACTTAGGTCTTACCATAAAGACATTGTACTGTTTGGTGAATGACGAACTTTCCCATTGAAAATAAAAAGCTACGGTTAATTAGTAATGAGCAACGATATACCCATTGGTTTTACCAACTTGTAAATCTATTTGTGGTTAAAATTATTGATATTTGTTTTAATCGGTGAAAGGGACTAACCCAACTTAGATCTAACCATAAGCACATTGTACTGTTTGGTGAATGACGAAGAAAACTCACTGAAAATAAAAAATTACGGTTAATTAGTCACTATCAACAATATAACCGTTAGTTTTACCGACTTGTAAATCTATTTGTGGTTAAAATTCTTGTTGTTTGTTTTGATCGGTGTAAGAGACCAACCATTTAAATTTTAAGGGATGGGCTATGTTTTTCCCCCCAACCAGAATTTATTTTCACATGATGCAAAAAATAAGATTATTTATGTTTTTGACATGAAAAATCAGTAATTTTTCTTAAATTTTTGCCGAAAATGTCTTGTTTGAAAACAAGGTCAAAACATGACGTGTTGATTGCATCTTTCATGTTAATTTATGATTTTTTTCTGTTAAATTTGGCGACAGAAATGTTTTTAACAAAAAACAACATTGCACCCACCCATACTGCCTAAAAGTTAAATGGTCATGCCTTACTTTTAAAACTACACTGTAGAAAATAGTGAATGCACGAAAAATTTACACTGATCTTTTTGCATTCAATAATTTCTATATATTTTTTGCTATAAATATGTCTAAATTATATAATAATATTTTTATTGAATAGTTGATTTATATTTTGTGTATTGGATGTCCAGGTTTAGTGATGGTGAATTCTGGGAAAAACAGCAAAAACATCGTTAACTCAAAAAATAATTATTCATTAACAGTATATGCTAAACAAGATTTGTATAATTGAATGGGTATTCATGGATGAAACAAATCACAATTTTATATTATTTTCCATCTGAATTAATCTACAATATTTTTATATTCCGCCTATATTGCAGGACTGAGATCTAGAGATAAACATCCTTCATCTGGTGTCAATGTCCTGGTTGTTGTCATATCATCATTGTCCATTCACAAATATCGTACTGCTCCACCAAACATTACCACACTACTTCTCAAAACTTTTTGATGTTTTTTTGTATCTTCCATTTTTTTTTCTGGTTTCCACGTGTCCATCAGAGTTAAGACTCTTTTTTCAAACTTGTTCATGGGATAGACAATAGACCAAAAAAAAATCTTCATATACTCTGCTGGTGATATCTGAAATGTATTGCAGCAATTTATAGTTTTTCTTTTCTAAGAATTTCGGATCCTGAAATAGTCTGTTGATCTGTTGTTTAGATAGTCCACTGTATAACCATACTTACATAAGTACCGTTGACACTAAAAGTTTTCTATCAATTCGTTTGTCTTAGTAATTTTTGCTCATGGTATTTCCTTTGCTTTCCCACCCTTTTTTGACCATGTGCTTTTGTTTTGGTAAACAAATAATGTCAAATCTAAAGCAAGCTCTGATTGGTTGATTTGGTTGATTGGTTGAAAAATATGATGGAGTTCTAACAAAGTTTGTCAAAGTTTTCTTTGACAATTGACACTCAAAAATTGATCAAAAAATTTGTCCCAGTTATCTTTGACAAAGAAAACTTTGATAGTGTCAATGGGGCTTCAATTTATATAACTGCATGCTATGCATAATTTATTTTGAGCTACTAACAACCTTATACAAGAAAGTTCACCAATCAAATGCTAAAATTATACACAATGTGATTAAAATCATATGTTACTAAATATACATTTGTTCCAGAAATAACATCTGACACCAATCAATACCTTTCCTCCCTGTGATCTTTAGAAGATGGGTTCACTTCACTCAAGCTTTGTCTTCACATCTGGAATTACCCTCAAAGAAACTTTTGAGTATGATTTGAATTACCCTCAAAGAAACTTTTGAGAATGATTTGAATTACCCTCAAAGAAACTTTTGAGTATGATTTGAATTACCCTCAAAGAAACTTTTGAGTATGATTTGAATTACCCTGAAAGAAACTTTTGAGTATGATTTGAATTACCCTCAAAGAAACTTTTGAGTATGATTTGAATTACCCTCAAAGAAACTTTTGAGTATGATTTGAATTACCCTCAAAGAAACTTTTGAGTATGATTTTTTTTTGTACTCGTACTCATACCTGTTAACCCTCCCGCATTTCGCTGGAGACTCCCGCTTTTGAGCTCGGCCTCCCGCAAAGAATGTGCCTCCCGCGCGGGAGACCAAAAACTCCCGCTTTGAAATACTTCTCCCACATTATCTCCCGCGACCATAAATTTGATTAAAATCGAAAAATTGGACGCCATTTTTGTTGTTTTTATCAGCTGGGTCATTAAAACGTTTGCGTGAATCAGCCGATTGTTACTCTGAATTTTCTCGGTTTTTACTAGAAACGCCGATAATGTAAGTTGTTTACAATATCGAATGGATAACTACACGAATCAAAGTTGTGGAAAAAGAAAATTTGAAGGCGAATATCGTTCAATTACTTACTTAAATACGAAAAAAACTTTAAAAAAATACAATTCAACTGTGTCACAATCAAGGAGACGTTGGAATTCAGGACCTAGCACCCTTTCTTCAAAGAAAAAGAAACATTATTGCAAATTCTTGGAGGACTGGACAAAATTATACGAACGGGTGCAGCCTACTTCTTTAGGAAATGATATGGCATTTTGCAAACTTTGTTCTACAAATTTTAGTGTCAGCCATGGTGGTGTATATGATATTAAAAGACATGCTGATGGAGATTCACACAAAAAAGCAGTTGCTTCAACAAGGAAATCAACCAATCTTAAAAATGCAGACCCAGAGAGAATTTTTTCTATGTTAAAAAAAATCCAGACAGATATGAGATCTGAGTTGAACAATGACACACTTTGTTCTTTATTATGTGTAAAGCAAAATCAAAACTTGTTGTGTTATGAGTACGAACCAAGTGACTCTGTTCTATGATCAGCAAAACAAGCTGTATTGTCCTACCAAAGTGGTTTGAAGTAATGTTGCTCAGCAACAACAATAAAAGTTGTACAGTAAATTTTGTTTGCTTTAATCTAAAATTTTAGTGTGAAAAAGTTCGTCACGTAAAATCTCCCACTTTAAATAGTTGGAATGTGGGAGATCTCCCACATACACAATCTCTGAGGTTAACAGGTATGCGTACTCAAAAAACAACCAATTAGAACAGTGTACCCAATGTTTAAAGTAATCTAATTGGACAGTTTTGGATTTTGTACTCGTACTCGGAAAACAACCAATCAGAACACTGTACTCAATGTTTAAGGTGTTCTGATTGGACAGTCTTGGAGTATGAGTATGAAACTCATACTCAAAAGTTTTGTGACCATAAGGCCTGAACTCACAAACCAGAGTTTACTAGTATTTTCATTGGTTTGTCTAAAAATAATCAGTTCATAATGTTAAAAGGAGTTGTGTTGGATCACAGAATTTTTCTGTTGTTCGTTTTATGGAAAAATTCCGCCACGATTTACCTGAAATATTGCTAAGGTTAGCGTTAAAAACCAATCAATCAATAGGAAACATCAAAATACTATGGACCTCTAGGTTAATGGTATATGTCTAGGATTTTAAAGGCATATTGTCTACGATTTTGTTGAAAAATTTTAACTGTCCATAAATGTTTTATTTAAGCCATCATTAAACAGCTATGCTGCAAAAGATACGATTGGTGTTCTTTTTTTGACAAAAAAGACCCAAAACTATCGTTAACGGAATTATTGTCTGGGATGACAAAAATTCAAAGTGAAAGTAACAGTGCCATCTATAAAAAACGGAAGGTCGGAACTCTCTGGGTTTTAGCTTTGAGGTAAGGAAAATACTGTTAAGATTCAAACAATTCAAATTGTCACGCTCGTTTAATGTTGTTTGAATCTGAACATTTCGTAGCGTATTCGCCAATAATTCTGTGTTTTAATCTTCATTTAATGAAGGACAGTACGGAAAATGACAATAATTTTGGGTATGCAAAATTATGGTTTTGGTAGACAATATACCTTTAATCAGATTGAAAATCTACACATCTCTCTTACTTTAAGAAAAGGTAGGGATGAAGATTCCAAAGGGATATAATCAGAAGCTGTCAATCAAAGGACAGAGTATAGACAATATAAAGACCAAAAGGCAAAGAAACAAACAATGACCTGCAAAATACTACACAGAAAACTGAATATTGAGCAATAACAAGACCCACTATTTAATAAAAAACCAGGGTGAACTTGAGTGCTTCCGAAAGGTGGCATTTGAAAATCACTATCTTACAAACAAAGAAGAGTTTAAAGATACTAAAAGGGTAATCAGAATCTGTAAATCAAAGAACAGACAACACAAACACAGAAACATGAGTGAATATATTTAATTAGCAATGGAACTTTTAAAGGATCATCTTAATTTTTTACTTTTATCATCTAATTAATTTTCCTTTGATTATAACCATGTGCCGTAATTTCTAATTTTGGAAGATTGCGAATTAGCAGTGCAATAATAAGTGGTTGGTCTACATCTGAAAAATACATCATTATGTCACGCTATGTTTATACTTTGACGTAAAATTAGATAATTTGGTAACAAGCTAATAAATACAGTTGTTAAACAACGTAACAAAGATAATTATTAATAGAATATTTCTGCACTCTAATAGCGTGTTTTTACATGCATTTCGTAATGGCAGTCGTGAAGTATTATATATATTATATATACATTTCCATGTATTCTTTTTATATTATACTTCAAAGACTCCATGCTATGTTCAGCTTTTAAAGTAAGTCATTAATCATATTGAATGAGCATATTTTTTAAGCCTACATTGCTCTCGAGATGTATATTGAATACATGTGCCCATAAATCAAACATTTGGCATCAGCGATCATTTAGCATCAGCGATCATTTAGTTGCCAAATGAAGCTGTTTACATTTTATTGTATACATTATATATGGTATGTAATTGTCAGCTACTTATAATAAGCAATGTGGTATTGTTCTCTATTTTTTGTTGGGGTTGCGGATTAATTATGTTTATCATCAGATTTAGCATTTTTAGGACTACCATATTTTGCTATGTATAATTCATAGTTTTTTATCCTGAGAAACAATTTTGTAAAGGGATGTGGTTTTTTTTCCGGGTACTGGAGTTTCATCGACCAATAAAACTAATGGCCACAATATAACTAAAATATTGTTGAAAGTGGCATAAAACACCTTAAATCAAACCAGACCATTCTTGGTTGCAGATATTTTCTTATGACATTTTGGATGGTGGTGTACCTTTTTTCAAAATTAAGTTGGCTTTTTTATGCCTGATTGACTCACAGTAACTTTTGTGTTTTAAGCATTATTTCTGCTACAGAACATGTCTTAGAGTAACTTTTGTGTTTTAAGCACTACTTCTGCTACAGAACATGTCTTAGAGTAACTTTTGTGTTTTAAGCACTATTTCTGCTACAGAACATGTCTTAGAGTAACTTTTGTGTTTTAAGCACTACTTCTGCTACAGAACATGTCTTAGAGTAACTTTTGTGTTTTAAGCACTATTTCTGCTACAGAACATGTCTTAGGGTAACTTTTGTGTTTTAAGCACTACTAGTACTTCTGCTACAGAACATGTCTTAGAGTAACTTTTGTGTTTTAAGCACTACTAGTACTTCTGCTACAGAACATGTCTTAGAGTAACTTTTGTGTTTTAAGCACTATTTCTGCTACAGAACATGTCTTAGAGTAACTT
>MJUT01059560.1:196254-211510 GCA_002080005.1 Gigantidas platifrons
TTCTGCTACAGAACATGTCTTAGAGTAACTTTTGTGTTTTAAGCACTACTTCTGCTACAGAACATGTCTTAGAGTAACTTTTGTGTTTTAAGCACTACTTCTGCTACAGAACATGTCTTAGAGTAACTTTTGTGTTTTAAGCACTACTTCTGCTACAGCACATGTACACACATTACAACAATAAATGGTACATTATTATCATTTATGTTCATTGATAATATCACATGATACAACAGAAAATGTATTTTTGTATTCTTAGTCACCAACCAGGCAGTTTGTCAAATTGTCTTGTGGTTTCTTCTCATTTCATACTAATCAACTCATCATACACAATGTATAATTATAGAATCATATATACATATAGCAGATGTGGGTGTGTAGTCTTAAAGGCACTGGACATAAGCCTAAGTGATTGGTGCTGTAGTGCATCAAAGATGTGTGTTATAATTAAAAAAAAAGTCAGCTTAAAAATCTAATTTTAAAACTGCTGTGTTTAAATTTCAGATGTATAAATAACTGGTTAAAAATGTACTCATGTAATGAAGAGACAGTTTAAACTAGTGGTCAATAATTCCACTAATATCAACAAAATGAACAATGAACAACTGTAGCATTTAATTAATTGTCCTCTAGTTGAAAGTGTCCACTGGACACTTTTACATATGTTATAATGTTCAGCAGACATTTTTACGCCATAAAAAAATAATCCTAACCCTAACCCTAAAATAACATAATTTCATAGCACCGGAAAGTTCATATCGCAATCTCTATAAAATATTGTCCGGGGGGACACTATAACATAGGACACTACTATGTCTTACACAACCACTTTCAACCTCAAATCATTGAACACAAAGTATTACACGGGAAATTTCGATCCTGGTTTGGGACAGGCACAGAAAATAAACGTAAATGGGATCCCAACCCTCCTCTCTTAGCTTATATGCATTTAAAGGGGAATTTGTGGTAGTGCCTACCGACAAAATTTGTGGGTGGATCTTATCATAAAAATCCCCGTTGATATGAATAGCATATTAATGAAATTGTATGTCACATACCTCAGAAATTTGAATTTTTGAAGTGATTTTTTGTAGTTTTTGAATAATATTATTTTTAGTAAGACTGAAAATTTCGGAGGGAGGAACACTAGTGACCATGCCTGTCAAATATTTTGCTGCAAAAGTAACTATGAAACTGTGTATCATTGATTTTTCCTCCTCGAGATAATTGTGGCCAAAGTAATGAACAATCTGAATATTTGCTCTGCCCACAGCTATTTATACCCATGGTTTCGGTTTAAGCTAAGTGAGAAGTACATGTATACTCAATGGTTATAAAAGCATATTTTATATGCAGTAGTCTCACTCTTATAAGACCACCCTTTCTGCAACAAAAAATTGCCTTATAAGAGGGGTGGTCTGTCTTGAGGGGCTGGGGCAATTTAACAGTATTTCACTATCTCAGTGCACCTGAAATCTGACCTGAGAAGAGGGATGGCCTTTGATTTATGAGAGAGGTGACATTTGGCAAATGGCCTTATAAGGGAGTGGCTGCTGTATCTAATAATAAAAAAAAGTGTAAAAGCATGGTTTTCCTATGATTGTAGAGGCTTTTGTGGTCGTGATCATATTGTAGTTGGATTTAAAACTACCTAGGCTATCAGTGCCTATCACCACTGAAGTTGTAAGTCCGAATTCCGCTCAGATGAGGTGTACTTGATACAACATTATGTGATTAAGTTTTTCAGTAACTTGCCACAGTTCAGTGGTTTTCTCTGGGTACTCAATAAAACTGACTGCCAAGATATAACTGATATGTTGTTGTAAGTGGCATTAAACACCATAACCCTAAGCCCCACCCCTATTATTGTAGGGATGTCTTGGAGTACAATGCTCTTACTTGAATGTTTTTATTGTGACAGAATTGATCTTTATTGTTCATTAAAAAGCGATCATGCATTATGTATTTATCCCCTTCCAAGAAGAGATATTTTTCACTTTCACAAAAAAAAGGGTTGGTATTATTGTTTTGACGTAAATTCAAACAGTTTTTGTTTCAATTTATCTTAATTCGTCAATCAATTGCCAAAATTTATCTGTTTGCAGCCGTCTGCTGATAAATTATTACATAATTTAGTATGTTTTGGTAGATTTGTTACGATTTTTCATTTAAAAATTCTCTAAGATCACCCCTGTTTAATATGAAAGTTTAAATATATTACCATGAACTGTTTTGGATGCCAATTTTATTTAACCATTAGTAAACTTTTTGTTTGTGATTCCAAAACTTCTTTTTCCAGTTAGTATTTTGATATTAATAACAAAGACTGTTTTGATTGGAATCAGGATAATGTGTCTACCTGCAGACTGTTGTTGTTGTTTCGGTGAGCTAGCGCTATACAAATCCAATTAAGTATGTTGATCTAGTACAATGATCTAGTACAATGATCTAGTACAATGATCTAGTACAATGATCTATTACAATGATCTAGTACAATGATATAGTACAATGATCTAGTACAATGATCTAGTACAATGATCTAGTACAATGATCGTACAATGATCTAGTACAATGATCTAGTACAATGCGGACATCATCATCTAATTGTAATACTACTTGTTCTCATCCATTTTGCTCACTTGGTGTTAAGCAAAAATCGCTCACCATTTTACTAGTTACAAATACTTTCATTCATTGATGGAAGTTTTACCAAGAATTACAGCTGTTGGTTGTCAATACTCGGCCAACAGATCTTGTTAAAATGTAATAACTTTAGAACTTTTTTTTTTCACCCAATAAAATGTTTATTGGTTCTTATATTTCCGATTGGTCATTATTTTATAAATGGATAGGATGAGTTAGTGGTTTGGTGTTTAACACCACTTTCAACAATATTTCAGTTATATCGTAACAGTCAGTTTTATTGGTGGAAGAAACCGGACTACCCGGAGAAAACCTCAGACCTGCCATAAGTCACTAATAAACTTTATCACATAATGTTGTATCGAGTAGACCTCGCCTAACCAGGATTCGAACTCACAATGTTAGGTGATAGACACTGATTGCACAGGTAGTTGTAAATCCAACTGCCATACGATCATCACAAAGACAGCCTCTTTTTATAATGGCTAATCAGTTTAGTGATACTTTGTTACTTTTGATTTGATGATTTGATTTGATTTTTGGTGTTTAACACCACTTTCAACAATATTTCAGCTACATGTTATATCATGGCGACCAGTTTTAGTGGTGGAGGAAGCCGGAGTACCCGGAGAGAACCACCGACCATGGGCAAGCAACTGGTAAACTTTATCACTTGCGGTTGCGAGTCGAGTGCATCCTTTTTTGTAATTTATAAAGCCGGGCGCGACCCCACGCCGTATTGGTGATAGGCTTGTATGAGTTGTTAGATCCAGCGACCTAACTCATTGAGCCACCCGGGCCCCTTTTGAGTATTGATATATAACAAGTCTTTTGATTTGAACAAAGTAAAAAATATACTTGGTTTAAAAAAAAGATAACTTCAATCAACCAATGAAGATTCATCATAACTATGGTACACTTGAAGAAAAAACAATAGTGTAACAGTAGACACCCTCTTATAAGGCCAGTCTCACTAAAGGCCACCTTTGTTATCAGGCCCCTACGATAAAAGGCCACCCTATTGTAAAGCCAGACCAACTAAAGGCCACCCTTGTTATCGGCCCCCTCCGATCAAAGGCCACCCTATTGTAAAGCCAGTCTCGCTAAAGGCCACCCTTGTTATCAGCCCTCTCCGATCAAAGGCCACCCTATCGTAAAGCCAGTCCCACTAAAGGCCACCCTTGTTATCAGCCCCCTCTGATCAAAGGCCACCCTATCGTAAAGCCAGTCCCACTAAAGGCCACCCTTGTTATCGGCCCCCTCCGATCAAAGGCCACCCTATTGTAAAGCCAGTCTCTCTAAAGGCCACCCTTGTTATCAGCCCTCTCCGATCAAAGGCCACCCTATTGTAAAGCCAGTCCCACTAAAGGCCACCCTTGTTATCAGCCCCCTCCAATCAAATGCCACCCTATTGTAAAGCCATTTTTCCACTAAAGGCCACCCTTATCAGCCCCCTCCGATCAAAGGCCACCCTCTTATAAAGCCATTCCCACTAAAGGCCACCCTTGTTATCAGGCCACTCTGATCAAAGGACACCCTATTATTAAGCCATTCCACCAAAGACCACCCTTGTTATCAGGCCACTCTGATCAAAGACCACCCTATTTTAAAGCCATTCCACCAAAGACCACACTTGTTATCAGGCCCTTCTGATCAAAGGCCCCCTGAGATAGTAAAACACTACTTGATGGTTCAAGGGAGGCTACCCCTCTTATAGACCAACCTTTCATTGCAGAATGGGCTACTGTACTTTGCAGCATTTTTAATTAATATTTTGCAAGTTTTTGACGTTTACCGGTAAATGATGTTAATTGTGTTTTTTCATGTTCTGTTTATATTATATTGTGTTTGTAAACAGTACTTGACTTCAATGTTAGGTGGAGGATCTTCTGACGTAACTGTAACTACAATGGTAACATCAACATAACATATTGCCAATGGGTTTTTATATTGTTTGACACTAAACATGTTAAACAAAACATATTGTATAACCATTACACCTTACCATATTATGACAATACACATTTTATACAGATAAAATTGTATACAAACGATCTAAAATGGGTATTACAGTATCTCACCTCCCAACTTAACCAGCCATTGTATCAACTGTTTTATTTATAGTATTTAGAAGCTTGGTGAGGAAAAAGTCAGGATGTTCAAATATATTTATTTATTATAGGAAATGAATTTAGTATTATCTTGGCAATGTGATCGATATATTTTGATGGTGGCTGGTAAAAAAAGAAATTGCACTTTGGCAACTAATCTGATTAAAATAAACTGTTATAATTCTCTCATCCACACATCCTGGCATTTGATAATCAAAGGATATGAAGCCAACCGGTATCCTCAGGATTTTACCTCTATTTCAATTGAAAATTTGAATTATATATATCATGTAAGAAAATCAAAATGTAGATCAGGGGTCGATTTCACAAAAAGTCGTAAGTCTAAGATCAGTCGTAAGTGTGAATTTCAACCAATCAAAAGCTTGGAAATCACACTTACGATAACACTTACGATTAATCTTAGACTTACGACTTTTTGTGAAATCGACCCCAGATTTAGTATCAACAAGTGTAAGCGTACTGTCTCCGGTGTGTAGAATGTCCGGGTACGTAAATACCCTAGTGTATTTCTACCTTGCACTAGTGTGTTTATTCCATCAGAAGCAATATACTAGTGTATTTCTGTCGTAGAATTTCTACCCTAATGTGTTTATTCCATCAGAAGCAATATACTAGTGTATTTCTGTCGTAGAATTTCTACCCTAGTGTGTTTTATTCAAAAGGAAAGAATACACTGGTGGAAAGATTTCACTGTTACACAAGGACCAGAAGTGAATTTAATTATTATATTTAACTTCTGTTGATAAATATCAAATAATTTTTTCACATTGCAATCTATGTAGAATCTTGAGGATTGTTTTGGCTTCTGTATCTGAATCTGTATCAAGTACTTTGAACTGTAACCAATTCTGGCATAGAGTCAACAGGGGAGAGCACGTGTTTTTAGTCATGCGAAAGGCAAGCTATAAAGGCCTCTATTGAAGTGACACTAACAATTGAAACTTCCAGCTTGTTCCACATTGGAACTGTTCTCACGAAGAAAGAGTTTCTATAAATAGTAGTGTTGCACAAATACTAGTCATTGATTGGTCAATTACATAATGTGATGTCACTTCCGGAAACGAGAATAAGCTACACCCATCCTAACATCTGACGGAACCCAATAAGAGGTCATGTCCCAATGAACTTTTGTATATGAGTAGTACTCTTTAAGAAATATCTTGTTTTCAGTGCCAAATACCGCCAAATCTTCCAAGCCAAAAATGGCTTGGAATCGGGATAATGTATCTGAGTTGGGCAACATGTCTATCCTCGGACTATTGTTTCAGTGAGCTAGCACTATAAAAATACAACTAAGTGTGTTGGTCTAGTACAAAGTGGATCTCATCATCATCTCATTGAAAATTATATTGTACTGTCATGATATAACTGAAAAATTGCTGAGTTGACATAAAAGAACAATCACTCCAAGCAAAAATGTTCAAAACCTGGTCTATACCAAATAAAACCCACAAATGAATTGATTGCTAATGACAAGACATGAATATCAATCCAACTGTACTTGTCTGATGACCTTGTACTCAAACTGGGCCATGTTATCTTCTATGGCTCCCATGTGATAGTCATTTCTTTCACTTGTGATCCATCCTTAGGATAATTATTAATTGTCCACATTTTTATGTATTCTTCAAAATCATAATTAAGACTGACATTTCCTCAACAATAACGATTCTTGGTTGCCAAAAAAAAACTTGTCATGGCAGTCGTGATGTGTGGAAGAAACCAGAGGAAAAAAACATCACGGTCACATTCCAAAATCAATGCCGATATGTGGGTGGCTTACGTAAACGTTGATTATAGCATGTATTATATTAAATATTTGTAAATAATTTCTGTCATATAAGTTCTTATAATAACGGAACGGGAATAATATTTCTTTATTGTACTTGTAATTATTTAGAGGTTCAATGATTGCAACCAATTAACGAGTCTTATTAATATCTTGTTGTTACGGAGACTCCTGTTATTTTCGTCGTTTGCTTGAAAGGGTAAAAATAAACAGGGGTTAATTGTACTTTTAATATAGTTTCCACTTAATTAGACCACAGTGGGTGTATGGTAATTATAATTCTGAAATTATTATTGTAATTACATCTACGATTTATTCATATCTTTTAGCCGTTCGCAATACGACTTCGGACGTCATTATTAGCTCACCTGACCCAAAGGGTCATGTGAGCTTTTGTAATCACTTTGCATCAGTCGTCATCGTCGTCTGCATCTGTAAACTTTTCATACTTTCTTCTTATTCTTTGAAACCACTGAACTGATTTGGACCAAATTTGGCAGAAATGTTCATTGGGAGGTCCTCTACTAAATTTGTTATTTTGGTGCAGATTGGAAATCCAACATGACCACCAGGGCCAATAATGTGTTCTGATTGGTTGAAACTTTGAAAATCTTCTTGTCAGAAACTCAGCTGATGGAATTGTAACATTATAGAAATGATGACTGGATGGTCCTCTACTAAATTTGTTATTTTTGTGCCGATCGCATATCCAAGATGGCCGCCATGACTCTACTTAGTTTTAACATAGAACCCTATGGGAAAAATGTTTAAAAAAATTTTCCTCTGAAAGCAGCAAGTCAATTTAAAGCAAACATGGCATGAATGGTCCTTAGGTGGTCAACTTTCAAAAAATGTCATGTGACCCCGAACTCCATCCAAGATGGCCACCATCAGCAAACATAGTTTTAACATAGGACCGTATGGGAAAAATGTTAAAAAAAAAATTCCTCTGAAACCAGTAAGCCAATTTAAATCAAACATGGCATGAATGGTACTTAGGTGGTAAACTTTTAAAATTATGTCCTGTGACCCCGACCTCCATCCAAGATGGCCACCATCAGCGAACATAGTTTTAACATAAGACCCTATGGAAAAAATGTTTAAATTTTTTTCCCTCTGAAACCAGTCAGCCAATTTAAAGCAAACATTGGCATGAATGGTACTTAAATGGTCAACTTTCAAAATTATATCCAGTGACCCAGACCTCCATCAAAGATGGCTGCCATCAGCGGACCATTGGACCGTATGGGAATTTCATTGAAAAACCTTTTTGTGAGAAACTACTCAACAAATTGAATATTTTGCATTATATGAATGTTACTTGGATAGTTTTACACCTGATCTATTATTTTGGTGCAGATCGGAAATCCAACATGGCTGCCAGGCCAGGGTCAATAATGTGTTCTGATTGGTTGAAACTTTGAAGATCTTCTTGTCAGAAACTCAGCTGATGGAATTGTAACATCATAGAAATGATGATTGGGTAGTCCTCTGGCTCTACCAAGTTTGTTATTTTTGTGTCAACTGGAAATCTAAGATTGCAGCCAACCGGCGACTTATTGTGCCCTATGGGAATTAGGATCCAACCTCTTTATTGGAAATCAAACATGCCAGCGAGAGGCAGATAATGTTTTCTGACTGGTCAATCTTTAAAAATCTCCCTGTCAGAAATTACTGAGCTGATTCAATTGATTTGTGGTATGAATGATTTATGGATGGTCCTCTACCTAAATTGGACGTAATAAAAAAAAAATCCTGTGTTTCCAGTAACATGCTTGAAAAAAATAGTGTCGATCGGTTGGTAATTTTTTTATTTTTCCAAAACCTTTTACACAGGTTATATAGGGGACTCATCTTCACTTTAACAGTGATTGTTCAAAAATGTCACAAACAGTTAGGGAAAGTACCAAAAATTAAGGTTGGTCAGGTGATCGGAAACGCAGTATTTAAAAAATATTTTCCTTGTGTATTTGGTGCCGATTGGAAATTCAAGGTGACCTCCATTGAAGGATGAAGTTTAACATACCGGTAGGTCCTTTACCAGAATTGTAATTGTGGTGCTGATTGGTAATTAAACATGGCTGCCAGGGGTAGATAATGTTTTCTGATTCGTCAATCTTTAAAAATCTTCAGGTCAGAAACTACTGATTCAATTGAATTTATTTTCTGGTGTGAATGATCTATGGATGGTCCTCTGCCTAAATTGTAAATTTGGTTCCAATTGGAAATTCAAGATGGCCGCCATAGACAAACAAAGTTTAACATAGAAGCCTACAAGACCCAATGGGAATTTGTACTGAGTTGTTCTTCTCAGAAAGTACCAAGCCAGTTGACTTGATTTGTTCTATGCTGCTCCTATCTGCAAACAGAAAGACTTGAAAAATATGCTTGTTGATAACCTTCTTCCAGAATTAAAACTTAAGCAGTCTAATATACTTACCATGGGAGATTTTAATTTTGACTTTAGGTTTTCAGAATTTATGGAGCACACATTCAATAGTAAGCAAATTCTGTCTTAAGTCGCAAGAAAATATGAATCTTTGTTAGACTTCACGTTCCTAAGGATTTATCCTGCCAATTATTACCAGGTGAGCAATGACAGGTTCTCCAGAGCCTCTAGTTTTAGTATTTGTGCCGCTTTCTAGGAATCGACTGGGATTCAGAATAAATAAAATGTTAGTATAATGAGTATACCGTATTTACTGGTGTATAATGCACGGGATTTTACCCAGATTATTTATTTTGTAGGAGGGATGCGCATTATAGACAAGAACAATGTGTTTCACTCTTTTTCAGACCGGAAAATTACATGTCGGCCATTTTTTTTTCAGGTTTTTTTTTTAAAGTCGTCCGTTTCGTATTTTTCGAGAATAAAATCAATACACCAATTGTATGTATTACGTGACAAGATAGTGTGACCGACCATGCGTAAAATAATCAATACTGTGTTGCCCATAAGAATATAATAAGTGTGTGTATAAGTGTCATAATCCATTATCCACGGTATAGACTGTCAGGCTATGTTTATATAAGTAATTAAATATTGAAATAAAAAGAAAAGAAACAATAAAATGGATTTGTCAATTTTAATCATATCAATAATAATCTGATTAACAATAAAGGTAATAATTATGAAAAAATTGTATCTAACAGCACAAATGTTTATGAGCACTAATATCAAATTTTAATGTTTGTAGTTTATTGATGATCGTTAATTAATAGGGTCAATTTTAAAAGATAAAAAAAAATCCGATTGTCGGCGCTCTTTGATGTATGTAACAAAAATATTTGCAACTACTCACCACAAGCATTGCAATGTTTAACAATCTATTCTAATAAATGATAATTATTGATTGCTTTTATTTGATCTTTAATTATTATTACCGCGGAAGTAATTATTATTTAATTTCGGTAAGATTCGGAATTTAAACATGTATTTACCGATGTTGTGCTACATTTCGTATCCACTACTAAACATCCGGACACAAAAAAAATGTAGGAAAACGACATATTAAAACTTAAAAGAATTACTATTTTTCAATATTATTCAAGTTTAAAGAATATAAATAGTTCAAATATTCACTCAGAAGAAGAGACAAGCTCAAAGCTATCAAAAATATATACGATTGACATTTAATTCTTACATTTCCGACTACGATTTTTTTCAAAAGTCCATGCGCATTATAGACACGAACAAGTTTTTTTCTGGAGATTTTCAAGGCCAAGAGGGGGTGCGCATTATGCACCAATGTGCATTATAGTACCCTAAATACGGTACAAAGAATATTGCCTAAAGCGGTTAAGCCACTCTGATATCAGTTATACCCTGTAGAGGAATGTCTGACATAGAAACCAGGACCGTAGAAATCTGGAGACTTTTATTGACATAGAAACCAGGACCGTGGAAATCTGGAGACTTTTACTGACATAGAAACCAGGACCGTGGAAATCTGGAGACTTTTACTAACATAGACACCAGGACCGTGGAAATCTGGAGACTTTTACTGACATAGAAACCAGGACCATGGAAATCTGGAGACTTTTACTGACATAGAAACCAGGACCGTGGAAATCTGAAGACTTATACTGACATAGAAACCAGGACCGTGGAAATCTGGAGACTTACTGACATAGAAACCAGGACCGTGGAAATCTGGAGACTTGCTGACATAGAAACCAGGACCGTGGAAATCTGGAGACTTTTACTGACATAAAAACCAGGGCCGTGGAAATCTGGAGACTTTTACTGACATAGAAACCAGGACCGTGGAAATCTGGAGACTTTTACTGACATAGAAACCAGGACCGTGGAAATGTGGAGACTTTGACTAAAATAGAAACCAGGACCGTGGAAATCTGGAGACTTGCTGACATAGAAACCAGGACCGTGGAAATCTGGAGACTTTTACTGACATAGAAACCAGGACCGTGGAAATGTGGAGACTTTGACTGAAATAGAAACCAGGACCGTGGAAATCTGGAGACTTTTACTGACATAGAAACCAGGACCGTGGAAATCTGGAGACTTTTACTGACATAGAAACCAGGATCATGGAAATCTGGAGACTTTTACTGAAATAGAAACCAGGACCATGGAAATCTGGAGACTTTTACTGACATAGAAACCATGACCGTGGAAATCTGGAGACATTTACTGACATAGAAACCAGGACAGTGGAAATCTGGAGACTTTTACTGACATAGAAACCAGGACCGTGGAAATCTGGAGACTTTTACTGACATAGAAACCAGGACCGTGGAAATCTGGAGACTTTTACTGACATAGAAACCAGGACCGTGGAAATCTGGAGACTTTTACTGGACTCTATGAGTAACATGGAGAGTTATGTCTTATAATAACTCCTTACCCTTCTGGAGCACCTGGATTTCACCGCCTGTTATTAATAATAACTCCTTACCCTTCTGGAACACCTGAATTCACCCCCTATTATTAATAATAACTCCTTACCCTTCTGGAGCACCTGGATTCACCCCATGTTTTTTATACCCCCGCAAACAAAGTTTGGGGGGGTATTTAGGAATCCCCCTCTCTGTCCGTCCATGTACCTTGTAAGCGCAACTCCTAAACGGCTTATTGGATTTTTATGAAACTTTACACACTTGTAGTACACTACCTGCAGATGTGCATGAAGGAATATGGTTTCTGTCCAAAATTTAAAAGGGGAGATAATTCAACTTATATTTTCACGAAAAGGGGGGGGCATGTACCTTGTAAGCGCAACTCCTACTAAGCTGCAAGCGGGAGGTATCACTCACAGTTCTAGTTAATAATAACTCCTTACCCTTCTGGAGCACCTGGATTCGCCCCGTTTTTAATAATAACTCCTTACCCTTCTGGAGCACCTGAATTCACCCCCTGTTTTTAATAATAACTCCTTACCCTTCTGGAGCACCTGGATTCACCCCATGTTTTTAATAATAACTCCTTACCCTTCTGGAGCACCTGCATTCACCCTCTGTTTTTAATAATAACTCCTTACCCTTCTGGAGCACCTGGATTCACCCCATGTTTTTAATAATAACTCCTTACCTTTCTGGAGCACCTGGAATCACCCCGTTTTTAATAATAACTCCTTACCTTTCTGGAGCACCTGCATTCACCCCGGCAAAGTTCGGTTGGAAACCGATAGGAACCCTGGTGTTGGGTTGGGTGACGTCATACTACTATTAATTGGATGCGCGCGCAACTTTCCATTTGAGCGCTGTTGTGCGATCTCGAGTAACTCACAGCATTAATCATTGACCACGAACAGGGGGAGAAAATCTGTACATTGTACATTAATATGCTCCTGCTTACTCGATTCAAATCGTGTATGATTTTCTGTTTTTAATAACTCCTTACCCTGGAGCACCTGGATTCACCCCCCTGTTATTGGTTGGGTCTGAGTTGCTTATCTTTTTAATTAGTTTTCTTGTTTTGGTTGTCTTCGTCCTGTCTTGTGTGCCCAATGTAATAAAACATTTTGTTTGTTTTTGACTTACCAAGGGTCATCTTTTCCTTATCATTACTTTACATATGTCGTCTGTTCTTTTTAACTCACCTTGCCAAAGGCAATGTGAGCTTTTGCCATCACTTGGTGTCCATCGTCCGTTGTCCGTTAACTTTTCACATTTTAATCTCTGAAACCCCTCAGCCAAATGAAGTGAAACTTGGTAGAAAGCATCTATGGGCGGTCCTCTCTAAAGATTGCACATTTTGTCCTGATCCATTAGCAAACATGGACGCCACAGGCAATTCTTGTTTCTGATTGACAGATTAAAAAAAATCTTCTCCTCTGAAACCGCTTGGCCAAATGAACCGAAACTTTGTAGGAAGCATCTATGGAAGGCCCTCTATAAAGAGTGCTCATTTTGTCCCGATCGGTTTACAAACATGGCCGCCACATGCAATTCTTGTTTCTGACTGGTTGATTTCTAAAAAATCTTCTGTTAAAAGAAAGATAACTCTTGACATTATCTCCCTTAGAAATTAACTAAAGCTGATAGTGTAATATGTTTATTCTATACATTACAAGTAGGTATTCACATTTTAATATTCTCTTTAGCAAACCTTGCCTAAGGGAATAATAGCTTCTCTGAAAACCATCAGCCAAATGAATTGAAACTTGGTAGGAAGCATCTATGGAAGGTCCTCTCTAAAGAGTGCACATTTTGTTATGATCCATTACCAAACATGGCCACTACAGGCAATTCTTGTTTCTGATTGGCCGATTTTTAAAAATCTTCTCCTCTGACACCGCTTGGCCAAATGAACCGAAACTTGGTGGGAAGCATCTATGGAATGTCCTCTATGAAGGTTGCTCATTTCATCCCGATCGGTGAACAAACATGGCTACCACCGAAACTTGGTAGGAAGCATATATGGAATTATGGAATGTCCTCTATGAAGATTGCTCATTTCGTCCCGATCGGTTAGCAAACATGGCCACCATATGCAATTCTTGTTTCTGATTGGTTAATTTCTAAAAAAAAATCTTCTCCTTTGAAACTGCTTAGCCATATGAACCGAAACTTGTTAGGAACATCTACATGTATGGAAGGTTCTGTATTAAGTTTCCTCAAAGCAGAAAGAAAGGTGAGCGACACAGGCTCAGCTCACGGAGCCTCTAGTTTCTGTAAACTTTTCACATTTTGATCATCTACTGTGATATTACAGGATAAATTGGGATCATAGCTTACAGAATGTTGTGAGATACTCTACAAATATTTCCTGTTACGTCTTTATCCAGTTTTTTTCTTTAGCTCACCTGATCCAAAAGATCCTCTGAAGTATTGCCATCACTTGACGTCTGTTGTCCGCGTTGGCTCCAGAAACTTTTTTATTTTGTCTTTTTCTCTGAAACCACAGGGTCAATTGGAACCAATCTTGGTAGAAATGTTCATTGGATGGTTGGCGCCCTACAAATCGTAAGGTTTTTTTGTTGATCAGTTCATAAATACACAAAAGAAACAAGAAACCTAAAGCAAAGATGGCAACCACCCTGATTTCGTCCAAGTTTCTCCGAAATATATTTCCTTAATCCAAACTCTGATTTAATTGTTCAACATCCTGAATTTTTTGGGGTCTTTCCGTTCCAGTCTGGTATTTGCTGAATTAAAGCCCAAATTAATTCCAAAAGTAAAATAAATATCGTTTAAAAGTTTTTTGTGTATCTTCCTGATAACATTTCCTTCCTGAATTTACTTGGCTGTTATGTTATGGTTTTTGAGATGAAGAGGGCCAAAGGGGTCCAAAATGTCAAGTTAAGGATTATGGATTAAGGTTAACTAATTATTAAGCACACCGTCAGAAATCACTAAATATTTTCTAGGATATTAGAGAGGATAGGATAATTTGCAGTATATTTTCTAGTGTGGGACAACCCCACACGCGATTTTCGATCCCATATACCGTCTTACTAACAGGAAAAGGATCGCAGGTTGGCACACCACACATTTTCTCGCATCATCCCGATACGTCATCGGGCTTGAAACGACCGGAAAAATTTGAATAGGTTGAGTCATCCCTGTTATAATGCCCAAATTTTTAACACCTAGTATCTTAGATTGTCCATCAGAGGTAATACCTAGTATATAAGTGTATATTATACTTTACGTTTTTATTTTTCCTATTTGTCTTTGTTAGCGCAGCCGGTCCATATAACGTTATATGGACCGGGAGTGGACTGCCTCGTTTTCGAGTCTTTATTTCGGGAGATAATTGGGCTTGTTTTTGGACGCGAAGTATAATATAACAAATAGTTCACGGCACTTCGGGCCATATGGCAGTTTATGGACCGGTCTGTCACCCACAAAATACTATATGGACCTCAGCTTCGCTTCAATCCATATAATATTTTGTGGGCGACATCCCGGTCCATAAACTGCCATATGGCCCTCAGTGCCGTGAACTATTTGTTAAATAGAGCCAGTAGTCCATTAGAGGTAGTACCTACTGTATAATAGTATAGAGCCAGTAGTCCATCAGAAGTAGTACCTCGTGTATAAGAGTATAGAGCCAGTAGTCCATCAGAAGTAGTACCTAGTGTATAAGTGTTATAGAGCCAGTGGGCTGTCAGATGTAGGTACCTAGTGTATAAGAATATAGAGCCAGTAGTCCATCAGAAGTAGTACCTAGTGTATAAGTGTTATAGAGCCAGTAGTCCATCAGAAGTAGTACCTAGTGTATAAG
>MJUT01059560.1:227125-239661 GCA_002080005.1 Gigantidas platifrons
GAGGTAAAAATTAAAAAGTTAAAAACGATCACAAATCATTTTTAAGAGAGAATTGATTTGAAATGAGTGATTTATTTTCATCTTTATTGATATTTACAATAATTAAAACAATTTTAAATAGATTTTCTTTACTGTTTCTAAATTTTACAAAAATCTTGTGTAATGAGCATTGACAGAGATGTTGTATAGCGTAGCAGGAACGACAACTCTGGATAGAGAATGACTAAACTTACCAAGTCCTGGATGTGTTGCATTCTACACATTCTGATGTTATATTGTAATGAGATTGACATCAATGCAACTGACAATTGATTACAGACCCAAAAAAAAAACACAAAACTAAAACAGCTTGTGATTGCATCTCAATCTTTTGCAGTTTGTAATTTACTCTGATGACGTCAATTGCTTAATGAATTATCGTAACTAATAAGTTTGTTACTGACAGCCAAAAATTAAACATAAAGCCATTAATAACAAGAGGAGTCAAAATCCTTTTACATAGTGTTATAAGTATCTTTTGCTATTAGAAAAACATTGTTTTTTTAGAAGTTGGTTACAGGAAAGTAGGTCGTAGGCGGTGAATTGTTTATTATTTTGATTATCATGATTTGTTAAATATGTATAGGTTTCTTTTTATCAACAGTCATTATCTATAGACAATTATTACAATATATTGTTGATAACCTTCGGATTGTTATTATTTTGTGTAAAGGTCATGTTGTAACGACTGCATGTACTGTTAGAGACCGACCGACCATTTAACTTTTACGGGAGGCTATGTTTTTTTTCCCAGAGCCAGAAATTTTTTCACATGAAGCAAAAACCAGATTATTTATGTTTTGGACATGAAAAATTGGTTATTCTTTGTAAATTTTACGAAAAATTTCTCATTTGGAAATTGCAGGATCAGATTATTTATTTTTTGCACCTTTCAGGACAATATATTTTTTCCATAAAATGTGGTGACAGGAATTAAACAAAAATAATCCTTTTTCCCCCCTCCTAAAAGTTACTGTTTGTTCACTAATAATAAGGAAACATGGCCAACATCTTGAGACTACACAGCTTTTTGTAATGCTCAATTCTGGCAGCTACATGGCTTTTTGTTCTGTCCCAGCAATTTGAGGCTGTTATGGATTCTTTTTTATGCCCACCTTAGGGTAACATGGCTTCTATTTGATGTCCAATAACTTGGGGCTACATAGCTGCTACTTTTTACTTACAAATTTTGGGCTATTTATTTTGGTATATATTTGCTGTCCAACAACTTAAGGCCACATGGCTTCTATTTGATGCCCAACAACTTAAGGCCATGTGGCTTCTATTTGATGCCCAGCAACTTGTGGCTATATGGTTCTATTCGATGTCCATACCTTGGGACTATATGTGGCTTCTATCTCCTTCCCAATAAATTATGGCTATGTGGCTTATTTTTGCTGCCCAACAATTTGGGGCTACATGGCTTATTTTTGCTGCCCAACAATTTGGGGCTAACATGGCTTCTTTTTGCTTCCCAACAAATTTGGGTTAAGGAGCTTCTATTCGCTGTCCAACTACTTGGGGATACCGTATTTCTTCTAATAGACGCCCCGGGGGCGAATGCATTTTTAAAATAGAGAAATAGAGAAATTAGAGAAACGAATTTCCGACTTTTATAGCCGTTAGATGAGGTTAATTTGATGAAACAGACTATAGAAATATACACGTGCTATGTCAACATACATTACTGCTATTTAAAGTGGAATCTAAGAATAAAGCTAGACACAAATATAATTTTTCTTTTAAGTTGAAAGTAATTAAATTTGCCGAAGAAAAAGGAAAACATGGAAAAACATGCGGCAGCCAAGTTCTTTAATGTTGACAGAAAACGTGTTTGTTTACCTGAACAATTATTGCTGATTAGTGATGCGTAAAACTCTTCACACGCTGTAACTATTTTGGGAACTCTTACACGCTGTGTTGTTGATTAGGTACCGATAAGTGGAGTATTTTATGAAATGGAGGCGTTAATTAGAAGTCAAAATGTTCTATAGGCCAGAATAAGAGAGGGGGGCTTTAATTAGAAGGAATACGGTATATGTGGCAGCTATAAGCTCCTCAATAACTTGGGGCTACATGGCCTTTCACTGGCTTCTATTTAATGCCCAGCTACATGCTAACACCTTCTGTTTGCTGTTATGATGGGCAATAGCTCTTTCAGAGTGGGCCAACACAATATATCATGCCTCCTTAATGCTATTGTTGAGTTATGAAGGGAAGTAGATACGTCAGAGTGGGCCAACATGAAATAGCAGGTCTCCTTAATGTATAATGGGCAATATATATGTCAAAGTGGGAAAAATATCACCTAATGCTATCGGTTAGTAATGAAGGGCAATATATATGTCAGAGTGGGCCAACACTATAGATATGTCAGAGTGGACCAACACAGTAGTTATGCCAGAGTGGACCAACTCAATAGATATGTCAGAGTGGGCCAACACAATAGATATGTCAGAATGGACCAACACAATGGTTATGTCAGAGTGGGTCAACACAATAGCTAGTCAGAGTGGGCCAACACAATAGATATGTCAGAGTGGGCCAACACCATAGATATGTGAGAGTGGGCCAAACACAGTAGATATGTCAGAGTGGGCCAACACAATAGATATGTCAGAGTGGGCCAACACAATAGATATGTCAGAGTGGGCCAACACAATAGATATGTCAGAGTGGGCCAACACAATAGATATGTCAGAGTGGACCAACACAATAGATATGTCAGAGTGGGCCAACACAATAGGTATGTCAGAGTGGGCCAACACAATAGATATGTCAGAGTGGGCCAACACAATAGCTAGTCAGAGTGGATCAACACAATAGCTAGTCAGAGTAGGCCAACACAATAGATATGTAAGAGTGGACCAACACAATAGCTAGTCAGAGTGGGCCATCCGGGCTCCTTGATGCCTGCTATCCATCAATCAACTCTTATAACAGATGGGTAATAAATCAGTCCAAGATAAAGAGTTAATTAAGAGGTTATTTGTTTTGCCCTCTAGTTCAATGTGTTTATTTCCAATAAATTTCCATGAAATTGACAGCAATTGCTTTTGTATTAGATGATAGAATTCAAAAGTACTTGAAATAATTACTGTTATCAATATGATCTGGTGATTAGCAGGTAATGATAGATACAGGGGTCTGTTTTATTGCTCCTCAAAAAACGTTTCATCAGATGTTGGCTTTTCTCTGATCAAAATCTTTTTTCATATGAATTCACAAACAATGTAAATTTCTGGCATGTCAATTACCAGTGAAAAAAATAATACTTGGCCTTGAATTAGTTTTAATTGCTGAAAACTGATTTAACAAAATGTTCGAAATTGTATTAGGTAAGTGCAATCTTGGAGTCTGATTGTGTATGATGGGTGGTAAAAGATATTGTACATTTTGTATTTTCTTAGCAGTTTTGAATGTTTTTATTGTCAAATTTTGTTAACCGACTGTTTTCTCCTCAATATTGAATTAAAGGATTCTCTCTCTGAAAGTGGCATTAAACACCATAAGCCCCACTAACCCCTCAGAAGTTGAAATTTTATAGCACTAGAACCAAGAGATTCATGTACTTTTTTCTTTCTTTCTTTTTTTTTTTTGTTTTTGTTTTTTTTTGCTTTAAACCAATAAAGAATCAAAAATTCTCCTGATCTTGAAGAAAAAAGACAAATAGAAAGAGGAAAACTACAACAGACTTCTTCACTGATAACATTTATTATACTTCTCTTTAATGTCATATTTACATGATTTAAAGGCTTTGAACCATTGCTATTAGTTCATAATCATTAAAGAGAAACGTTCTTAATGCTATTAAAGATGTCTGACTTAAGCTTTTATGCAAAATGTAAAAAAAGTGGTTTGGTTTATGCTGTTTGATGCCACTTCCAACAATATTTCAGTTCAGCGGTCAGGTTTATTGGTGGAGGAAACTGGAGCACCTGAAGAAAACCACTGACCTGTCGCAAGTCACTGACAAACTTTATCACATCACCATGGACGGGGTTCATATTCACAACTTTAGTCATGATAGGAACAGATTGCACAGGTAGTTGTAAATCTAACTACCATGTTAACCACAACACAGGTTTAGTAATTAATATGGAGATACTCAAAATCTGCAGTATTTACCGACAAAAAAATAGCCAACAATTTTAATGCTTTTTATGTTATCTCCATCTATGCAATCTACATTCATCATTGTTTAATAGGAGTAATTGAGTGATTGTTGTTTAACACCAAGTGAGCAATTCTTCAGCCATATCATGGCGAGAACAAGTTAATTTTTCTATGACATGATGATGAGGTCCTCTTTGTACTAGACCAACATGCTTAGTTCGATTTTTATAGTGCTAGCTCACTGAAACAGCAGTCTGCAGGTAGACATTTCGTGACACTCGGACACATTATTCTGATTCCGAGCCAACCAGTCTTTGCTCTTTCTCCTTAATGCTGCATGCTTAGCGGAGAAGCAACAAATACCAATTTTATAGTTTTTGGTTTGACTCGATCGGGGCTCAAACCCACGATCTATGAGATGAACACGCTAACCATTGCACCATCTATGCAGATAACATGGAGATAATCATAATCTGCAGTATTTACAAAAAATAAATAGTCTACATTTTTCATGCTTTTTATATTGTCTTCATCTACATTCATTATTGTTTAACAAGGAGTAATTTAACACTAAGTGAGCATTATTATGTCCTCCAAACAAAGTTTGGGAGACATATTGTGTTTGCTCCGTTTCTTATTATTCTTCTTCTTCCTCTTTCTTTCTTTCTTCCGCCAAAAGTTTGTCCGACACATTTCTCGGAGATGCCTTGATCAAACTTTATGAAACCTTGTAGGAATATCATATGCCATGTGAAGTTGTGCCTTTAAGGGTTGATTTTTTCAAATTGGCTGCCGTTGCTATGGAAACGGCCAAATTGCCAAAAAAAATGAAAAACATAAAAATGATCATAGCAGGTTACTTGCCTAACAGAAATTGATTAAACTTGATAGGAACGACATCCACATCTAGTGGAATGAGATAAGCTAAAAAAAATAGGAATCGGTTGGACAAACTTTGCTGCAGTTGCCATGGAAACAAAAAAGGGGGGATTTAAAAAAATTTTGGATTCCTTTCATCAAACTTCATGAAACTTGGTAGGAATATCCACCGTAGTGTGTGGCAGCTTTTGGGGGGTTGAAAAAATTCAAAATGGTGGCCATTGCCATGGTAACCAAGGTACAAAATGACCACCAAATACAAAAATCCTCCGATTTGGATGAAATTTGGTTTCCAAGTAGATTATGATGTTGCGAATTGATATTCATTGTTGGTTTACTATGGTGGCCATTTTGAATCCAAAATGGCCATTTTGAATCCAAAATGGCCGCCAAAATACAAAAATCCTCCCGATTTGGGTGAAATTTGGTTTCCAAGTAGATTTTGATGTTGGGAATTGATATCCATGGTTTGGGAGCCATATTATGATCATATCTTGTGTATTGTTTGTTTGGGGGACATTTGTAATGCTCTGCGTTACAGTAACTAATATTTTCACTTATATCATGGCGCGAACCAGTTACATTTGATGCGATGATGATGTCCGCATTGAACTAAAACTATAGGCTTAGTTGGATTTTTGCAGTGTAGCTCACTGAAACAACTGTCCACTTGTAGACAATGTCCCTCCAAGACAACCAAACCCACGATATACCATGCTAACCATTACACTACCGATGCGGTCTCAATTTAGTTTTTACCCTGAGTAATAAAAAGTACAGAATTATATAGTAGAGAATTAAAGTATTACCAGTATATTAATCATCACTTAGTTATCCTAGGTCACATGATTAAAGGCAATCTTATGTCTTTTTTTGGTTTTAAGACTTATTTTCTCTTCATGGTAATTAACAGTATTTGAAATAAAAAAAAATGTTAGGTTGCTCTGATTCAATAAAGCTAAATGTTTTCATTGACGTGATCGTATGGTAGTTGGATTTATAATTACCTCTGTAATCAGAGCCTATCACCAAAAATGTTGTGAGTTCGAACCCCATTCATGGCGAGGTGTACTCGATACAATGTTGTGTGATCAAGTTTGCCAGTGACTTATGGCAGGTCGGTGGTTTTCTCCGGGTACTCTGATTTCCTCCACCAATAAAACTGACCCGTCACGATATAGCTGAAATATTGTTGAAAGTGGCATTTAACACTAAACCAACCAAACCAATCAAAATCAAGTTGTCTGTATCTAATTCTAGGCATCTGAAACAACAGAATGCCTGCCAATTCTAGCATTGTGGTATAATTAAACATCTTAAAAATGGAAATAATTACCAATATAGCTTTCATTTAAACAATAGGCATGGATCATTTGTTTCCACGCCCTTGCAAAAACTTTTATCTACTATGGTATAATATGATTACTTAAAACATTTATATCACCCTGATTACAAAGAGCAGACGTTTTGGGTGCTTACTTTTGGATTAGTGTTTAAACTCTTCTGTTGCATGTCATTACGATGTCTAAGAAAAGAAATAATGAATTTTTCAGACAAATGTACTTAATTTACATTGTAAATTAATGGCAGATTCCGTGTTTTCTTTCTCTTCTGTAGCAGTTGTCGGTAATTTTTCGCTCTTAAAACAAGTTGTTGCATGTTTGTTTTGGACAATTTATATTCTAATTAAAAGCTTCAGTTTCACTGAGAACGATTTTTTTCTATAAAAAACATGTCGTGTTGTCAAACGTATGATTGATTAAATTTCTTAAACTAGTAAACAGACTGTTTATGTAATCCACAACGAAATGGTAAATAAAGATGTTTAAAATGTCTTCACGTAATACATAGATTGAATTTGCCAGAAAGGATATGGATGTAAATAAACATGAGAGACTATCCAACATTACATTTAGAGACACAAATTAAAGTAAAGGAACAATGTTTTTATTGCTGTTCTATATTTCAGTCACAGTAGGACTTTTCATTGCATCTCCTATCTCAGGCTTCACCTTTGATGTGAGATTGCTCTGAGAGATCCATTCTCGTAAAAACAAATTAATGCTAGTACATGTATATATTTATCATCACTTGTCAACCATAGAAAACAAAATTCAATTGCATGTATAATGATATGTTGTATAAAATACTTCATGCAATATTTTTTTTTGTATTCTTTCAGCAAAAGAAATCGATCCAGTGTACAGTTTATTGAAATGTGCTGCTGACCTCCCTAAAGGGGCTCGTATCCCTTGCATTGTACATAGTCAATGTGCAGGTCAGCATAACCCTGACAGTAGTTCTAGTACGTCGAAAACCTCAAGTCCTTCATCATCAGGTAGGAGTTATCTCCCCTCTATTATTGGGTCATTAACTAGGTCATAATTTCCTTTAATAAGTAGACAAAATTTAAACATGTATGTATTTGAATTTACGTGTGAAATGTCTGTTTGAATACTAATGTTAAAAAATAACAGCTTATTGAAGGTTGTCTTGGTTATAAATAATGCTGTATGTTGTTTAAAATGCTCCCTCACATACAAAAATAACATTTGATATTACCTTTTACATGTGTGACAATATCAAATTAAAAAAGTAACTTTCTTGAAAATGTTGAAATTTAATTACATGTGTATAACACATTAAAATCATAAACAACTATTTGTTTGCAACCATATATGAATTTAGAGCACAAATGTTAAATTTTCTGAATTTTGGGCACAAATGTTTAATTTTCTGAATTAATACCACAAATGTTAGATTTTCTGAATTAAGAGCACCAACATTAAATTTTCTGAATTAAGAGCACCAACATTAAATTTTCTGAATTTGGAGCACAAATGTTTAACTTTCTATATTAGATGTTTTTGGGAAAATGTAGTCAGATGAAAGTAGAAAATAGCGCTTTGCTTGTAAATGCAATTTTGGAATTCAATGTGTATGTGCTAATTAGCGCTTCACTATACTGCAATCTGCTCTTCTACTTGCTGTAGTATTCACTTGTAATTAAAGGTCATTGCTTTGTGTCGAACCTCATGGAAAAACACATGCCACGATATAGCAGAAATACTGCTAAAGTTGGCATTTAACACCAATCAATCAGTCAATCATAGAAAAACAGAAAAATTAAAAGTTTTGAATTTGCCATTTATATTTAAAGTTGACATTGACAAACAGGAAGAAATGGTTTTTTTTTCTTTTCTTCTTTTTTTCTGCTTTTAACTTGACACTTTCAGCTTTATTGAATACAGGCAACATGCATCTTTACGATAAAACCTGATCACAGGTTTTCATGAGCGAGCGAGCCAACTAATTGAGGTTTGACTTGCTCTATATGTACATTGTATTTTCAATAACAGAATTGCTATGTATATATTTATTGTGATGTTTTTTTTTTCGTCTTGAAAGGGAAATAACTTCTTGGGTATGATTATTAAAATTATTAGCATGAATCCTTGCCAGTATATTTGATCAAATAATAACATTTTGCAGAAAAAAACTAATATTTGACAATAGACTAATAGATTCCTTTGTTTAGTGTTATTATTAACATCCTTAACATAACATCACCTGTCCTGGCACGGGCCATTTGAGCTTTTGCTGTCTTGTTTGTGATCAGTCATCCATCAGTTCTTTATTATTTTTTTTTAAATACAGTGAAACCAAACCCTGGATAAAAACGGAATCCTGTATAAACCGAACTTTAAATAAAGTCCCAATATAGGAAATTTTTGTTAATTTAACCTGTATAGACTGAACACCTGCCTATTACGAACACAAAGGAGGTTGAGTTTAGACATGTTTTATTGTATTGATTCTCCCACTAAGACCATTAGGTCATTGTTTACAAAACTGGACTTGATTACCTGTCTAATTACCTCTGAGTAGTCATTTTGTATCTTCAAACTATTGATGAATGACGCTTGGGTAGTCTGGTTTCAAGACACAAAATATGTCGGTCAAGTCAACATTGATATTTAGAAATATTGCCAATAACCAGAAATGTTATATTTTTAGAAAGAATTTGCTGAAATTTAAACAGTAGCTTCTTGATACTGAGTTGTATCAGGTTGTTTTTTTTGTTTTTTTGTTTTAAATTCTGAATTGTTTTTCCAATGTCATTCTCATCCTGAATATAGTTGAAATTCTGCTTGGTGGACATTAATTGATCAATTAATCAATCAATCAACCTGTTTTGCCTATAATTCAAATTGTTCAGACAGATATTTATTTTAATAAAATTATGAAAAATGCTGTAATTTCCTCATTTTAACCAAACTTGATTATTATCTTGATTGGGTGGTCAGTTTTCACTATTGTATTAAACAGCCAACCGCTACAAAGGTGGGTTATTACAGGATCAAATGGACCTCTATTTTCTATCATTATATTAATGACGGATAGCAGAAGAAATCCTTGAAGATTTATACATAAAAATTTAGTTTTATAGTTATCTCCCCTTAGCATGTGGCAGTAGAGTAGTCTAACTACAATGTATTGCAATAGTTTAAAAAAGGTGGAAGTTTCTTTTTTTTTTTTTTTTGGCACAGAATGACCCCTTCCTTTTCATCTTTACTGCTTATTACCGTATGGAGAATCGCATATCGTTACAGCATTTTAATTGGACCATTTTTAAAATTAAAGGAGTTATTGCACTTTTTTACTATTTCGTCAATGGAAGGGTGTGGGAAGACATGTTTTTTGGTCAAAAACAACCTTTGGTTTATCCTGAAATACTCAAATATTCAGAAATACAGTGGAACCCATCTAATCCAACACACCAAGTGACCAGGGAAATATGTTGGATTGTACAGGATGTGGGAAAACTCAGGTTTTATTTTAGTTAACAGAAATGCTTTTGGACCATACATTTTTGTTGGATGTCACTGGATGTTGGATTGTACAAAATCCACTGTATATCCAATTACAATCATCGGTTACTTCAATACAATAAGATTTTACTGTATATTAAGTGGTTTGGTATATTTTCAAGTATTTTAAGTAGATAAATATGTGGATGGGAAGGGGGAGTATAATATATATCTCAATGTGTCAGGTTTATAAGGAAATAAATAAACTATGGAAGCTCAGTTTGACACTAATGAATAAATAGTATAATTTTTTTTATTTTTGCAATAATTATTTTTATTCTTGTACATGCAGATTTCAATTCTATTGAATGAGTTAGAACCATACACTTTGCATAATAGATCTTACAAGGTCAAGAAAGGTCATAATTATAATTTCTGTTGATTTTGTATTCAAAGAAGCACAATTGATCTTGCTTGCCATGTTTATTCCTTTGACTTTAAAGATTGACTAGAAGTGGTTTTAAATCAATCACATTCCCCCATCTTTGTAAGATCAAGACTCAAGTAGAAAAAATAAATATGATTTGTGTTACTTTCAAGTCAAGGTTATAATTTACATACCATCATAGATTTTTTTTTTTTTTTACACTCTTGGTTTTTGCATCCAAGAGTGAAGATAAATATATGCAGGTATATGAAAATACTCACTCTGCAGCACAGAACATAACGGGTTCTGCAACACTGCACTCAGTTTTTACCCATGCCATATGTTAAAAAATAGACTCCTCCCCTTTACTGTGGGACTACAAATTTATGTCATTTGACTGGTCTACTTTGTGGTCTGCCTGTGATGTTTGTAAACAAAGACAGAGAATGAAGGTGTGGATTATCCTCAATGAGAGATATATCTCATGGCATCAACCAGTGGTGTGTCAGAGATGATACTGGTTGACATACATTACCCAGAATCCTTTGCCTGGAGATTGGAAAATACCCTGTTGACTAAAGCATGCAAGAGTTGTCTCCCATAATTGTGTGTGGCAACTTTCCTTGAGATTAGTGAGTGCATGTATTGTTGACATGGAAACGGATTGGAAATGATTGTTACTAATCTATATTGGAATATTAGTGTTAGATTGAATATGTATTCTGCTACCAAATATAGTCGTTACAATTTTTCAATTTTATATATTTAAATATTTAAATTTTGTACCAGATGTCACTGTAGGAAGTGTTTTAATAGAAAGTGAAACCTGTCTATTCCGAACCATGAATAAACCAGAATCCTGTATAAATTGATAAAAGTCCCAAAATAGGAAATATTTGTTAATTTAACCTATATAAACCAAACACCTGTCTATTGTGAACACAAAAGTTGGTCCCGAGGAGGTTCAGTTTAAACAGGTTTCACTGTAATATAACTACATGTACTTATGTGATGTTAGCTCAGTTGAATTCTTATTATTACAGTTTAAGCTTCTCTTAAGTGTTCAGTAATCGGTCAAATAGTTTATTTTCTAATTATAAGGGTTGGCTGCTTTTCTTATTTGATATTATAGCAAATTTTAGGGTTTCGGTCAAAACAAGTAGTCGGTTAACAAAATTATACAAGGACATGTTTAGAGAAATTTCAATGAAAATTTAATTCTTTTCTGTGTATATACAGTTTTAGTAATTATTTTCTCTAGATGATAAATTCTGAAAATAAGGAACTTATGAGGATGTATTTACGATTGACTTCAATATATGTTGAACATACACAAACACTACAATTATTTAAGTACCCAGTATTGCATTTTATTTCACAAATACTTGAATAGTTTTTTTTAATTCTACTGATGATACACAAAAATTACCCATCTAACATTTTTTGTTTTCCTGACCCAAGGGCAATTGAGCTCTTATCATCACTTTGTGTCTGTCTTCTGTCTGTAAGCTTTTTACATTTTAATCCTTTCATCAGAACCACTGGACCATTTGAACCAAAACCTTTGCAGGAATGATCTACAGGTATCCCCACAGATTCCTTGATTTGTTTCAATCTGAACTCCAAAAATGGTTGACAGAGAAAATGAAAATGTTCATTAACTGAAATGTGATCAAATATCTTTATCTCAGAAAATGATGTGTCTTTTGAACTAAAAAGATCCTCATTTTAATCCAATCCACCATTCCGACATGGATAACCTTTGCCGATTTCGGCTCTCCTGTTTGGTGCCTTAGTTTACTTTCTTAAATTATTTAGCCTTCCAAACTGTTGACTTAAATTATTTAGCCTTCCAAACTGTTGACTTAAATTATTTAGCCTTCCAAACTGTTGACTTAAATTATTTAGCCTTCCAAACTGTTGACTTAAATTATTTAGCCTTCCAAACTGTTGACATAAATTATTTAGCCTTCCAAACTGTTGACTTAAATTATTTAGCCTTCCAAACTGTTGACTTAAATTATTTAGCCTTCCAAACTGTTGACTTAAATTATTTTGCCTTCCAAACTGTTGACTTAAATTATTTAGCCTTCCAAACTGTTGACTTAAATTATTTAGCCTTCCAAATTGTTGACTTAAATTATTTAGTCTTCCAAACTGTTGACTTAAATTATTTAGCCTTCCAAAATGTTGACTTAAATTATTTAGCCTTCCAAACTGTTGACTTAAATTATTTAGCCTTCCAAACTGTTGACTTAAATTAT
>MJUT01059560.1:251838-262599 GCA_002080005.1 Gigantidas platifrons
AGAGAGTAATTCATGAATGCTAGGGGTTAGGGTTAGAGAGTAATTCATGAATGCTAGGGGTTAGCGTTAGAGGGTAATTCATGAATGCTGGGGGTTAGGGTTAGAGAGTAATTCATGAATGCTGGGGTTAGGGTTTAAGAGTAATTCATGAATGCTAGGGGTTAGGGTTAGAGAGTAATTCATGAATGCTAGGAGTTAGGGTTAGAGAGTAATTCATGAATGCTAGGAGTTAGGGTTAGAGAGTAATTCATGAATACTAGGAGTTAGGGTTAGAGAGTAATTCATGAATGCTAGGGGTTAGGGTTAGAGAGTAATTCATGAATGCTAGGGGTTAGGGTTAGGGAGTAATTCATGAATGCTAGGAGTTAGGGTTAGAGAGTAATGCATGAATGCTAGGGGTTAGGGTTAGAGAGTAATTCATGAATGCTAGGAATTAGGGTTAAAGAGTAATTCATGAATGCTGGGGGTTAAGGTTAGAGAGTAATTCATGAATGCTAGGGGTTAGGGTTAGAGAGTAATTCATGAATGCTGGGGGTTAGGGTTAGAGAGTAATTCATGAATGCTAGGAGTTAGGGTTAGAGAGTAATTCATGAATGCTGGGGGTTAGGGTTAGAGTGTTGTGGTGTTTAAAATCACTTTCAGCAATATGTCAGTTGTATCGTTGCAGTCAGTTTTAATGGTGGAGAAAACCGGAGAAAACCACCGACCTGTCGTAAGTCGCTGACAAACTTTTATCACATAATGTTGTATCGAGTACATCTCGCAATGAATGGGATTTGAACTCACAACTTTAGTGGTGATAGGCTCTGATTGCTCAGGTAGTTGTAAATCCAACTACCATGTGATCACGACCATGACTGCGCTTTCATGAATGGGTATTAGCACATGAGTGGATTATTTTCGTTGGGTTACGAGTGATTTATTTTCAATATTCAGAATGCAACATTTAGTTATACTGTTTATTGTATGCATTTTTTTCACTTTTGTTTGCACTAATAAAATGTCTAAAAATAAGTTTAACAGGTGGTAGACCAAATACATAATGCTATCTCTGTATACCAAATCTGACTACATAAAATAAGTTTAACAGGTGGTAGATTAAATACATAATGCCATCTCTGTATACCAAATCTGACTACATAAAATAAGTTTAACAGGTGGTAGACTAAATACATAATGCTATCTCTGTATACCAAATCTGACTACATAAAATAAGTTTAGCAGGTGGTAGATTAAATACATAGTGCTATTTCTGTATACCAAATCTGACTACATAGTATAGTAGTTTGTCTGTCTATATTTTAGCTACTCTGTTACCGGTACTTCAGACGAGATGAAATTATTGCTGTATATGATACATTGAAATTTGTCTAAAAGGAAAACCAAAATACGAAATCCTGTATAAGTTTAAGCTTTAAATATAAAGTTCCAATGTAGAAATTTTTTTTTAATTATTCCTGTATGAACCAAACACCTGTCTATTCCAAACACAATAGTTGGACCCAAGGAGGTTTGGTTTAGACAGGTTTCACTGTATATAAGGGAATGTTCATAAGGCAACTCATTTGAGAAGCATAACATAACATACATGTCTTTTATACAGATATATCATGTTTGGGAGGGGTATTTGCGAAAAATACCAGTCGAGAGATGAAAAATTTAGTCTCAAGACTGGTATTTTTCACAAATACCCCTCCCAAACATGATATATCTGTTTAATTACACCAAATATTATTTAGAACGCTGGCTAAATAAATAATACCTTTTGTTTGTCGTTTCCAGGACCTAACATGACGTATCTGTTTAATTCTACCGAATGAAGCTACATAAAATGCACAACTGATAGCATTTTACAAATTTTGTTACAAGCGTCTTGTTGAAGGGTAAAAACGGCAAATACGATTTATACATAACATGCACAACTGATAACGTTTTACAAATTTTGTTACAAGCGTCTCGGTGATGGGTAAAAATGGCAAATACGATTTTGCAAATACCATGAAAAAAAGTTAAATCTTATGCAAATACACCTTCATGAAGTAAAAATTCTGCAAATTCACAATGCAAGGCCTGAATTTGTAAAAAAATATCATGGCTATTAATCAATCAGAATCCAGCATTCTTATATAAGGTGTAATTATCTCGTTTATAGCATAGGGTGTTGTTTTTTTTTAGCAATTTTCAGATCAAATTGATGTAGAACAAACAATCTATGGTTCAGGGATGATTTTATTCGGTTATTTAACTGATTTCAGCCATTTTCCTCTGAAAATTGTTTTCCCAAAGTTGCTTGACACAGTCAGACACAGGTCAAATATGACCATTTTGAAAGGGGATGTAGATGGTTTCAGCTATTTTTCATTGATTTTATTTTCTAACCAGGTGGTTTCAATAGATTGGTGTCTGGTACTCCATCATGGCAGTATAATTACCAAGTTTGGGGTAGTTTTAATTACACATTCTTGATTTCTTAATTAAATATATATGCACTGGTAGTTAATTAGAACCAAATATGTTGCTTATTTTCTCTTTCTAGTAAGCCACAGTCCAAAAGCCAGAAGAAAAAAATTGAATGCTCGCATGAAAAGCTTTTCCTTGGATGCTCCAGATCCCTCCAAACACCATCTTCTTGCCATAGACGAAATTACTAAAAAGAAAAGTAGCTCTTTTACTAACACATGTTTGCGAGGTTATTATTACCTGCAATCTCTGCAAGAGTTATCTCACCTTGCTCTTGCATCAACATCTTGTCAATGTTTCAAATAAGTCATTTTTTCCAGTAAGAATATCGAAATAAATAACTGAATTATTCGGAATGGAATTAATTTAACGTTGTTCGATTGCTATTCATTCCTACTTGATTGTTTAAAATACCACAAATTTTAATTGTGCACTGTAAAGAAATAATTCATAAAAAAAAAAAAACATCTGAAAATTATTGAAATCAGTGATAATAAGTGTAAGATAAATTGAGAAATTTTAGCCTAGAATACTATATTATTGAGTATTTTGTTCAGAATTTTTAGTTTAACAAGAATCTTAAAAGTTAAGAGGTTGATGTGTGACCAAAGAAAGATAACTCTGTTAGTTATGTATTTCCTGTTAATAGATTACTTTTTAAAATAAATATCAAAATCAATTGTAGGAAATATATTTGATATTGTATTAGCAGAGCTCTCTTTCTCTCTCTCTCTTTCAGGCATTTGTAAAGATAGTCTAAAAAATTTAAATTATAATTTTATATAATTTTGTGCAGAATAATTTTATCATAATAAAAAATGGGTAGTTTGAACATGAGCACTGTTACCATATAAAATTTCATAAATTCTGTATCAGAGACGATTTCAAAAATTAGACAAAATAATCCACAATTTTATAGTCCTATGTTTTGAAAAAATGGGGTGGGGTGTGGGTGTTTGTATATTCACCCTCTTCCCCTTTGAGTATGAATGCTAGTGTAAATGTATTCCCATTGAATGAAGAGCCTTGACATGCTTAGTAATTTTTTATTGTGTATGCATATGTATTGCATGTATATAATTTTACAGGTTCTGCAGGTCCAGATGAGAAATATGCACTTTCTGCCTCAAATTTACGTAAAAAATTTGCTGCATCAGCAAAAACCAGTTCGCTAGACATCGAAAGTGGAGGTTGGTCTACCTCCCCCAAAGAATCTCCGGTGAGTATAACCTTCTGTTTCAGACTTGTTGGGGGAGGAAAGCTAGGATTAATATAACAAACTGACATATGAAACCTCCAACTGTGGGTAGGTGTCTGTAAACCTTAACACCTGAGGTATTTAATGGGGATTGTAACCATCCAAGTTACATTTCGATGAGATGACGATGACGATGTCTTCTTTTTACTAGACTAACGCGCCTAGTTGAATTTTCACTGTCCAAGGGTACACGTCACTCCACTCTTGACACATTATCCTGATTCCGAGCCAAGCCATAATTCTTAATACTGAGTGCTTTGCAAATACCAATTTCATAGTCTTTGATTTGACCTGAACAGGACTCAACCCCACGATCTACCTTCAAGTTTTTAATCTTACTGTATATTTCACATGAGGAAGATACAAAATTTCTCAGTGGTCAATTTCATTAATCACAATCACGTACACAGCAATCAACCTTAACCTTCAACAACACGAACATGGGTGATATGTTATAAAGTAAAATCATTGTAATCCAAAATTCTTAATTTATTGTGTGAGTTCTTTTTGAATGGAGACAAGTCTCTACAGATTTTTTATTGTTTGTATCTGTATTGTCTTTGGAGATCCAATTATCATGAGGGGATCACATTAACTGGTTTATCCCTGCCACAGTTCCATTTGTGCCTGTCCCAGGCCAGTACCTGGATTTCCAATGCCATATGCTGTTGGTTTTTTTTGTGTACAATGGTTTGAGGTGAGAGGTGACTGTTCATTCCATTGATGTATGGGTAGACGGAATTGTTTACCATCACTGTTTAAACTTTCTTTTCATAATTAAATATCGTCCTGAATATAGCTGAAAAATTGCTCGCTGGACGTTAAACACCAATCAATCAATCAATCAATCAATCAATCATAATTAAATAAAATATCATTGATACATGTACAAAAACTTTGCACTTGATATATAACATATTGTTTTTATCACAGTGTGTTTTATTATCATTTATGACAGAAGTGACATAATTTATCATGTGGTAAACATTTTATCCAATCAACATCCAGTAAATTGAAGGGTGAATATTTGACCTTGATAGTTACCAACAAGTAATCTCCCCTCACAGTCAATATCCATACTGTAGGGTCTGTATATTCCTAGGTCATTTGATTGTTGATACTTGATTATCTGCCCTTCATGGTTTAGGACATGAATGGCATTCTCTTTGGCGCTGCAGACCATATAAACGTTTCCATCAGATGTCGTCACCATGTCATATGGATGAAAAAGCTTTCGTGCGTTGTATGGATTTCCTGCATAAATCCACTTTAGAATACCTGTAGAATCCAGACAGACTATTCTTCCATTGTCTGAATCGGTCCAGTCAACCACACAAACGTCTCCAGAAGAATTAGAAGTAAGCCTACAAGGCCACGTAAACAAACTCTCGCCTATCTGATCAAATTCAAATAGATTAAGTCTTTTACCATCTTGTGAAAGAACTTCCACTTGTCTATGACTTGATTTTGATATGGAATATTTGTTCCCTCCTTTCTCGACAGAACTAATAATTATTGTACCATCTACACTGGCATGTAAACCAAGCGGCAGTTGAAAACTACCAAATCTCTTTTTAGGAAATTTGTAAAAGTCAGTTATCTCTCCTGAATCTTCTACTTTCTTGATACAAGGATTTCCTACAACTGTCATTAATAAATCTCCAGAATTTGTCGTTGCTATGTTATTTACCATTATTTTTTTTATATCCTTCAATGCTATTGGTTGTTTGTCTCCGGCTAGTTTAAGTCTTCTTAAAAGTGATTCTTTATAACCTCTGATCCAGACGGTTCCATCAAGTTTATTCGTAGAAATTGATCCAATGATGGATAGATCAGTGTTGTAAGATTTCAGAAAATGGAAATCAATGATTTTTAGCAAATTAATTTTTTGTAATGATCCTGTTAACATTTCTATGCTTTCCTGATTTACCTCCCCTTGAAGGAATTGTTTGGCTTCCCACAGCAAAGGAATCTGAGAAAGATTCATATTCTGTATCATATTATTCACCTCTTTGGTAATATTGCAAATGTTTGCTATGTCAATACTATGTCGTTTTTCCTTTATAAGAGAAAGTTTTATTTCTAAGTCAAGAATCGTTTGTTCCATATCAGATTTAAGCTTCTCTGTCTGACTCTGTATGTCTTTCCATTGATTTTCAAGTTCTTGAAGGAGTTCATTTGTATACAATGTAATTTTATCTTTCACTTTTTTATCATGTTCAATTATTTTTTGCTTTTCATTTTCATAGTTCTCCTTTTGAAGTTCCGATAATTTTTCAAGTTTATTTCGTTCACTGGAAAAGAATAAGATGAACTCAGAACTAATTTTTGTATGGCATTCGTCAAGATTTTGAATTTTCTCTTTGTACACTTTTTCAATTTCTTGAAATGAATGTCCTTGGTGGGTTTGTACCAAACACTTAGAACATATTAGTTCTTCACAGACCTGACAAAAACTACAGATGTCAAAGTCCTTATGAATCTTGCATCTTTTAATTTTCAACATTGGTCCTTGTTCTGTGTCCTTTAGATTGATTATCATGTGATCTTGTTCTGGGTTTTCTAAATGTTTTCTTCCACATCTACAACACAACAATAGATCACAAGTCAGACATTTCCATGCCACGTCCAAATTTTCTTCACAATGATTACAAGATTGTAAAACCTGTGCTTCCTCCATTGATGGTGCATTTTCCATTGTGAAGTGAAAAAAAAATAAGCCTAATGTTAAATGATTTTCACATAAATTGTGTACATAAATTTAACATCCTCTTCAAGCTCCTAATAAATGCTATTTATAGATTTGACATACATTTATTTTATCTTCACCTTTATCCTACAAATGCACCTAATGTTATAAATGACAGTCAATGACTGCATGTCTTATCGGCAAGATAAAAATGTGTTATATACCTACATCTTGCAGATGTAATAAAAAAATAACAAGTGCAGAAATTAAAAGGATACTGTTTGTAAAAAATTATTTTTGAACCTAATGATTAACGCTAAATGATATGTAATAAGGCTCAATTCATACGAAATTGTCTAAGACAGGAAAAGAAATGTGTAACATTTTAATACAGGTGACTGCTTAATAGAGGTGACTGCATGGGCAGGTTTGACTGTACTCAAATTCAGTGACAAGATTTATATTGAACCAACTCATTTTTTTTAGTTCACCTGGTCAAAAGCATTATATTCTTCCATCTCTTGAGTTCCCTCAACCATCCCTACATTGTTAATTCTTTACATTAGAATGTTTCCATATGAAACAAAATTATACCAATTTTACACCAAACTTTACAATTGGTATGATCTTTGAAAATTATTGTTTATAGGCTTATTAATTTCTTCAATGTTCAAAACTTGTGCTGTTACCAGTAAATCAGAATTGATGAACTGTAGCTACATCGTTTATTGGTTTATGGTGTTTAATGCCACTTTCAACAATATTTCAGCAATATTGTGGCAGAAACCGGAGTACCGGAGAAAACCACCAACCTGCCGCAAGTCACTGACAGACTTTATTACATAATGGTGTATCAAGTACACCTCGCCATGAGAGGGATTGAAACTCACAGCATTAGTGGTGATAGGCACTGATTGCATAGGTAGTTGTAAATCCAACTACCATGCGATCATGACCACAACGGCCCCTGGAAACTCGGCTAAGAATGACCTTAATTCATTTTTTGCTTTGATTGTTACATCTTTTTAGGATAACAGTTGTTAAAAGGTTTCTCATTTTTCAGAAAGTCAGTAGAAAAATGAAATATGAAAAAGAAAATTTATATGTTGTATTGTACCATTTTAAAGGCAAAGAAAAAGATGACATGGACCTGAGGTGAGATTTAATTAAATCTAGCATACAGTTGTGAATGTGTTGTTAAGAATATTTTATGTTTTTACTTCTTACATTATTCTGCGTTCAATCATCTGTGTATCGCATCGGTGGTGTAATGGTTAGCATGTTCACCTCGAGTGCGGTAGATCTTGGGTTCATCGGTGGTGTAATGGTTAGCATGTTCACCTGGAGTGCGGTAGATCATGGGTTCATCGGTGGTGTAATGGTTAGCATGTTCACCTCGAGTGTGGTAGATTGTGGGTTCATCGGTGGTGTAATGGTTAGCATGTTCACCTCGAGTGCGGTAGATCGTGGGTTCATCGGTGGTGTAATGGTTAGCATGTTCACCTCGAGTGCGGTAGATCGTGGGTTCATCTGTGGTGTAATGGTTAGCATGTTCACCTCGAGTGCGGTAGATCGTGGGTTCATCGGTGGTGTAATGGTTAGCATGTTCACCTCGAGTGTGGTAGATCGTGGGTTCGATCCCCGGTCATGTCAAACCACAGACTATAAAATTTGTATTTTTTCTTCTCCGCTAAGCCTGCAGTATTAAGGAGAAAGAACAAAGACTGGCTGGCTCAGAATCAGAATAATGTGTCCGAGTGGAGCGACATGTCTACCCCCGGACTGTTGTTTCAGTGAGCTAGCACTATAAAAATACTCAAGGTGTTGGTCTCTTACAAAGTGGACCTCATCATCATCTCATTGAAAATTAACTTGTTCCCGCCATGATATAGCTGAAAAATTGCTGAATTGGCGTTAAACAACAATTACTCACTCACTCGCTCAATCATCTGCAGGACAAATATTTTCTATATTAAATGTTACTGTATCATGGATCCTTGTTTGATAAAATATTGATGAGTCTCAACCGAAAAGTCACTAGTCCTACTAGTGCATCCTTTGTCAGGCCTCACTATGAACATTGGTCCTTCGGCCCAAGACCAGTACATTTTTCAGTTTTTATTGAGAGATATATATAAATAAATTTAAAAATTTGATTCGAACTAGTAAATTACAATTTTCATTTCAAGGTCTGCTTTGTTATTGTTTGCGAAAAATGGTGAGTCCTGAACTCAAGTGATGAGACTCAGAGTACAGGACTCATCTAGACAAGGTGCAAGTATCTTAGCTCTATATCATGTTTGATTCAAGAGTTTTCATTCATAAATTTTAAACAAATTAAACATGATACAATCTATTTTTGGGGTAACCTATCCCTAGCTTGATAATTTATACCATAATTATAGGGAGTTTCAATATACCATGGATGGGGAGGGGGAGGGGTTAATATGCCATAAGAAGAAGGTTTAATAAACCATGAAAAGAGGACAATATTTTGAAATAGTTGTACCTGACTTACAATTTAAGACATTATTCTATGGGTAAAAGTTGAAATATCATAGGTAGGAGGTCAATATATAGCATGGTGAGGGAGTTCGATATACCATAGAAGTTGTACTTAATTCACAAGTTCAGTGTGGAGGCCACTGGAAGGGATTTTCATTGTTTAAAACGATTCTGCTGTAAATTATTGATTTCAAACTAGTATCACAATATAAGGAAATATTTAAAACATACATATAAACAGCAAAAAGTATTGAATTATTCAATGATCATAAAGTTGTGAGTTTGAATCATACTCATGGCAAGATGTACTCAATACAACATTATGTGATAGAGTTTATCTTTGAGTGGCAGCAGGTAGGTGGTTTTATTCTGGTACTCCGGTTTCATCCACCAATAAAACTGACTGCCACAATATAGCTGAAATACATGTATAGTTAAAAGTGGCTTTAACACCATGACCTTATTCAGTGATCAAGTATTTTTAAATCTTTTAATTTTCCATGTAATTGTAACATTTTGCAGAGCTTGGATGAATATAACTCTAAACAAACTCTATAACTCTCGTGAAAAATTGACTCTACAGTAAAATGACACTAAGATTTTTCGTTAGTTAGTGAACAACTTTTCCTAGATTATCAACACAATTTTAATCATTACAGGGCAGGCTCAAGGGTCAAGGTCACAGACAGCTCAGATCCTGATTGGTGGAAGGTAAATTAGATGCAAATATTTCAATATCTTTGTCTTATTTTACAGGATATATCTAGTATGTCTCTACTTTTATGTGCTCAAGAGCAGAGATTGGATGGAAACTTCTAGATGATCTAAAAATTATGTACAAAAAAAAATAATAGACATATAACATCCCATAGTTTTACCATGTAGAATTCAATGATAATATGTTCGTATCAAGTATTAAGCGAGATGCTAGTTTAGTTTAAATATATTTTATTGTCCAAAAACATGACAATGGGATCAGATACATCTTCTTTAAAGGGGCATTATCTGCCAAATCGTACATTTTTGTTACACAGTATGATTGATGCCTTAATAAAACATGTTTCTGTAACTTGTAAATGTTATGAAATGTACGTGCATCGGGGAAAAAACGTGTAACTGCTCGTGTTTTGAGATCAATCAAGAAATGGATGTCATCTTATTAATTATCGACATTGTTTATGGAGTTTGTCGAATCATCATTAAATCAGTACAACAATGCACTTATTTCTTATTTTTTGTGAATCTGCTTTTAGTCGGTGTTAATTACGGGCAAAGAACCATACAAGTTTGCAGTTAATTAGCGACAAAATACAATTTACCGTATTTTACGGACGATAGGTCGATATATTTTTTCCTCAACACGCTGGCTTCGACCTATCGTCCACATCGACGAATATAGCTATGTAGCTTTCAATCAAACACGAGGGGTACCGAACACGAGCATGCGCACGAGGTTGTAGTAAAACATGGCGGTTGCAATATTATATCTCACAATACACGTGGTGAACAAGCTTTTTATACTAAATGTACTGGAAAATAATTATCGATTTCCTTAAACTAGAATGTTCTACACTTGAATTGGTCATCAATTAGGAACAAATAAAATAATCACCATGAGATAATCAACACAGGTGAACCTCTGTCGGCACTTATCCTGATCAGCTGATTGAAAATTTACTGGACCGAGACAATCACATAATTTGTGTACTAATAATTGAACACAGTTTAAAGGTGTGTCAATAAAACTGCACAAGGTGATACATTGTTTTGACAGCTTAATTATTTTATTGTATGAACATCCGTTTACCATCTATTGTGACACCCACAGATGGCCTGATTTGAATGTCGT
>MJUT01059560.1:262607-276086 GCA_002080005.1 Gigantidas platifrons
TATTCTTGAATTAATACTTGCATATACTTACCGAAGAACATCGTTATAGGACAAATGTTTACCGATGTAAAAAAAAAAAAAAACCCGTTCGATGTGACGATATTTACCCAAGTTGTCATCGGCATCCTCGACCTATGGAATGCTTCGACCTATCTTAGTATTCCCCAAAAAATTTAGCCGAAAAGCAGCAATTCGACCTATCGTCCCCATCGACCTATAGTCCGTAAAATACGGTAATCGTTTTTACCTGTTACTAGTAAGGTCAATTGCATACGGAAAAAGCGAGGTCAAATTTTTAGCTTGCAAGCAAATAAGTAATCAATGGTAATTTTCGTTCTCAAAAGGCGGAAAGTGGTTCGATAAGCTGTTTAATGTGAAATATTTACCTTTATTTCATCATTTTAAAGCTATTTACCAATTTTCAAAACATATAAAAAAAAATTGGTCAAAATCATAGCTAATGCCTCTTTAAATGAACAATGTACTAAACAACTGAACATAAAAGTTACAATATGTTTTATAACAAACACATGAAATGTACGAGTGAAACACAATTTGCTTTTTTGCCAAGTTGCTTGATATGCGAGCGTCAGCGAGCTCTTTATGGTATAAAATGTGTACTTAAATTTTTTTTGACAAACATGGCCTCACATACTGACGGATAAAAAATAATTCTGCGTTTTAATCTCTACCCAGAGTTGTCGGTCCTTGCACTAAGTCTTGTACGTCCGATACCACTGAAACCCTGAATCCGTGTGTAAAAAGTCATTTTGTTAGCTTGTTTTACTTATATTGATATTTTTTAATTGATTAAATCTCTTCTGACATACTGACAAGAATTTTTTTTTTTACACGGAAGTTAACTTTTGAGATTTCGTAAGGAACGACAACTCGATTGAATGAGACTAGATTCGGTCCTAAAAAAAGTCGTCCGGGCCCCGATATATCTCGGCCCAAAAAATCTCGACACGTTTTGATGGACTGGATGAGTGTGAAATTGCCAGATCATTTTCAGAAGAATTAAATAAATTTTAGTATTTCTTCTTCAGAATTTGTCAAATCTTAAGATTTACCTTAATAATGAAGTCCATTATTTGTTTTTTTTTCAGGGCAAATGTAATGCAAAATCAGGTTATTTTCCAGCTAAATATGTGATAAGTTTACAGAAAAATCAAAAGGTGTTCCAAGTAAGCCATGCTATGCATTTAACAGATGGAGATGTAGATATGAAATTACATAAAGATCAGGTAAATAATGGTGGATTATCGTTTGGTTATGGTTTTTATGTTGTTTAACGCCACTTTCAACAATATTTCAGTTATATCGTGGCGGTCAGTTTTATTGGTGGTGGAAACCGGAGAATCCACAGACCTGTCGCAAGTCACTGACAAACTTTATCACATAATATTGTAAAGAGTACACATCACCATGAGCGGGATTCTAACTCACAACTTGAGTGGTGATAGGTACTGATTGCACATGTAGTTGTAAATCCAACTACCATAGGATCTATATAGATTCTCCAGCTTCTACCAGTGGATTATGGTATTTCTCCACTCACTCGATAGTTAAATTTACAATTTTTAAAGCTTAAGCTTTAGAGATAGCTTTAAGACTTGAAAACTTGACTATGCTCGAGCTTTAAAAATTGAAGAAACAAAATTTAACTATCGAGAGTGGAGAAATATTGTAATGCATTGGTAACAGCAAAAGAATTTGTTTCTCCCACGACCAAAATGGCAAAAATATATTTAAGTTGTTAATTTCCATCCTTAATGATCGTCGAAAGAAAATTGGAAGAAATTTAACCACATGGATAAACATGCTTTGTATAAAAGAAATAGAAAATAATTAAAAGTCCATCTGTAATGGTCCGTTGAAGTGAACTTTTGTCATATTTTAATCTTCAGCTGGAGAAATTGTCGGCTTAATAGAATCAAACTTGGCAAGGATGATCCAGACTGATTCTGATCTGGCTTAGGCCATTGGGGAGGTGCTACTAGGGATTAGACATTTTGTAAAACTTAAAAAAGAACAGCATTGTAATTTGTAGATTAAAGTGTGTACAAATGAAGCCCACAGAGTCTACATTGCCCATGCTTTGGAGGCTCAAAGTTTTACATAGACTGCAATGTGGTCTTAGATAAATTTGATAAGGAATTTATATTAAAATGTTAAAATCAGTGTGATGTATCTAACTGTGATTGTTCTTTCTTTTCTCATTGAGAATTATGTGCCCTTTTCCATTCCTATGCTAAACTTGTATAGGAGCAGATAATCCTTAAAACAAAACAAATCATACAATATTTTGCACAATTAGAGTATTATGCATCTTCGCTAGCCAAGGGTTACAGTCTGCCTTCTCCTTGTAACCATTGGCTAGCGAAGATGTATAATGATTGGCTTAATTGTGAAATCGTTCTGGAATGTTTACAATTAGTTTTATTTCAAACCATATTTAGATAACATTTATTTGTTTTTCCGTTGTAGATTGTATTACAAATCGGAGATGAAGAACATGGAATGATGCTAGTCAAAGCTGCAAATAATAAACAAGCCATGTGTCCTCTTAAATACCTTAATGAAGTTTGACGAACATTTTAAGCTTAATCTACCAACATATAAACCATGTGTGCTGAGATATGAAGATAAAGATCAGGTGTTCACTTAAATATTTTGCTATGTTTGATAAACTTTTTATTCACAAGTTATATACCAAGGACTCGCACTACCGACCGAGTGATTTGAGGTGAAGAAGTCAACATTGGAGATTTACTTCATTTACAAAAAAGTCATCTTGTATTTTTTACCTAGTTGCTCGAGTAGGGTTTGTTAGCCACACATATGCAAATGGTGATATTTAATCTTTATAGATATCCATTTTGATTCAAGAATCTTTTTATCCTTTCTACATTTTAGTATTTTACTCAGAAAAACACAATGATACTATGTGTTTTTGTTATTATCTGTAACTTTTCTGAGTTGACCTTCACACCTGTGTGGATTGTTGATATATTTTTAACCTAAATATATTTTATCTTTTACCAACATAGGCCGTCATGGCCGTGATCGTATGGTAGTTGGATTTACAACTACCTGTGCAATCAGTGCCTGTTACTACTAAAGTTGTGAGTTAGAACCTTGTTCATGGAGAGATGTACTCGATACAACATTATGTGATAAAGTTTGTCAGTGACTTGCGACTGGTCGGTGGTTTTTTCCTGGTACTCCTCTTTCCACCATCAATAAAACTGACCGCCACGATATAACTGAAATATTGTTAAAAGTGACGTTAAGCATCATAACCCTAACTCTAACCCCTGTATTTTGTTGACATGGCAGGTAGTAATTGTATACAGAAATAGTTTGATTAACTGTACAGGTACATATGATTTTTACTGCCAATGATGACCGAGTGGTTAAGGCATTCATTTGATAAACAGACAAATCACTAAGATGTTTTTTACAGTGAAACCTGTCTTCACCGAACCCTGAATAAACCGAAATCCTGTATAAACCAAGCTATACATAAAGTCCCAATGTAGGAAATCTTAGTTAATTTAACCTGTAGAAACCGAACACCTGTCTATTCTGAACACGAAAGTTGGTCCCAACGAGGTTCGGATGAGACAGGTGTCACTGTACTTTATTTCAATAAATTGATGGGAACATTTTGAAACTACCGTAATACACTACAAAATGATATCCTATTGTGTATTTATATAACTGTACAAAGGGAGCTAACTCTGTATTTTACTGAAATATTGCACCAAAAAAATGTATGACATCAAATTGAACAGAATATTTGTTCTGGAAATATGTTAGCATGCTGTGTCATTTAATACTACGTTTGTATATGTTTATAGAATATAGAAAAAAAACACATGGCTATCTTTTGTTATTTTGTCAAATTGAAATTTCAATACACTTAAACCTGACTATTCCAAACAACTTTCAACATGTAAATTCAATCTAGACAAGAACATCCATATCCTTTCTTACTAAGAAAATGAGACCAGATTTAATGTTTTTGTCTATTGGTGAATTACAAATTGAAATGGCATTTTGGACAATTTTTTAAAGAGTTATTTCCCTTTTGGAGGTGAGGGAGACAAATGTGTCAAAAACAGCTTTTAATTATCATATATTACTGGTATGCCTGTGTATAGTCAGATTTTTCTGTGTTGTGAAAATGTTTCAAATTATGTGGTATGTCACATGACAAAATTAATTAACTAAACATGTCTTTATTTCATCACACATACTATACAATGTACCGGTAATACAAATACAAATTATCTACTGCTCATGTAAAAGCAGCAAGATCGTTATATATCAGGCACTTCCTTTCCTAGGCATAATTTTATCATTATCCATGTATAAAAATAGAAAATCTTTTGAAAAATCATTGTAGGAAAATGCAGACATATGCAATGGATGAAACCCCCCCCTGAAATTTAAACTACGGCCAATCATAGCCCATTCCAAAATATGTTTTTGGTGATTATCTAAAAGGCCACATGGCCATGATAGTGCATTAAGGTAGAGAAGGACACTATGGGCAAAAAAAAAAACTAGTCAATGAATTTTTTTGAATTTCATATATATTGTTCTTTGGGATGTACTTAACAAAATATCAAAATTTGAGAATAGGTTTCCAGGCTTATTTTTAAAATATTCCCTGAAAGAGTCACCCCCCTCTGAAGTCCAAAAAAATGTCATTTTTTTTCACTTCTCAGTGTCATTAAGGTACCCAAAAAAAATATCATATAATTTTTTTTGAATTATCGGAGTATAATATGATAAATGAATATTTTGGAATATCTAAGACATACATTTTTATAATCTTTTCATTTTTTTTTTTCAAAATGGCTACCCTTTTTTGGCAATATAGCCTGTAACTGGCTTTAGTGAAATCCAACAAAATTTGATTTTAAAGTGGAATAGAAAAAAATTGTGTCAATGAATTTAAAAAAAAAAGAAGATATATCACATTACTTATATCCATGCTACATATCATTAAAAAATAAAGATATGTTTCCAGGCAAAAAAAAAGTTAGGGGTTTAGAAAGACACCCTGACATATACTTTTTTTTGTCAATTTCATGAAAAATGTCCACATCTTTCACTTTTTTTAATAAGACATTGAATAAATGAAAATAAAACAGGCAAAGATAATGTTTGTAAGGGAAAGCTTTCCTTTCTTTGTGATATTGTTAGCAAATTAAGCTGTCTACAATTCTGCCAGGACAGGAAAAGTACATTTTTAGAGCTAATTTTGCACTCTTTAAGGTAGAGACCTACATTTCATACTAAAATAATTTGTCATTGAATTTCCTTAAAACTGGACAGATTTATTGCTTTTGTGGCAGACTTTAAGGAATTTATTTTAAAAATATAGGTCACCAGACTAATTTTCAAGATATAAAGCATTTAAATCTTCAACTTCTATAAAGCATTGTATGTGAAATGTATAAATTCTCCTCAAAATTCTTGAATAGCGAAAAATCCTGTCATTAAAAATTTCTAAATATTTGATATAATATGGTGCATTTTGTTTTATTTTCAGAAGTGTAAAGAAAGTCTAGGGTCATGATATTAAAAACTTCAATATTTAACAAAAACATTCAAAACTCATCATATTCTAATATCATTTGAGACATGATTACCTCCCTTGACGAAATGCTTCATATAGCATTTTACACATATAATGTATTATTGCCAAGAAATTACTGTATTAAATTTGTATTTTAGTTTAATTTGAGAACTTGTACAAATCATATGTAGAAAATTCAAAAAGCAAAATACCTCGTAAGAAATACTGCAAACATAATTAATAATTATTACCACATTTTTATTCAATATTCTTAAAAGTCATGTGACTAGTGTCAGTCTCTACCTTAAGTAATATGAGGACCCTATGATTGTTCATTTTTGTGGTAGCATGTGGTCTGTTTGAGTGGAAATGAATCTGTGCATAATCTTATTGTTTGTTCATATCGGTATTACCATTGGAGATTCAATTGCAAAGAGGTAAGGGTTGGGATCTCATGAGCTGGTTTAACCCAGCCACATTTTTATGCCTGTCCCAAGCCAAGACTTAAGATTTTTGTTGGCATAAGCTAAAGATGGTGTTAAACACCAATCAATCAATCAATCAATCAATCAATATTGTTTATTACATTGATTTTACATGTTTGTTTGAGCTAATCAGACATTTTAAAAAGGAACTTGTTTTTCATTGTTGGACGCTCAATGATATTTGCGATTGTAATGACGTTGGTTCTGTGATGTCACATAACGATATAAATGTTTTTATTTCACTGGGTAAAATACCTTTTTTCTTCTTTCTTTTTGAAATCTCAGTATTTCACAGACATCTATATAATCATAATAAAGTACATGTAGTAATACTTATATCACAGTCACAGTAGGGTATTCAATGATGTACAGGGTCACTAGTCTGACAAAAAAACATGTATTTCACATTTTTTATAAATCATTGTATATATTTCTAATTTTGTTACTTTGTTAAAATAAATTGTGATATTTTTTATGATTGATATTTTGCACTTGATATTTATTATGAAGTATTTATAACATTCCTTGTTATTATTCACTCGGCAAACCTCGGGTGATTCCATTGTTATAATCTCATCATCAGTGTTGAGTGCCGAATCATCCCAGGAGTTCCGAGTGTGTTATTATTCACTCTGCAAACCTCAGGTGATTCTGTTGTTATCTCATCATTAGTGTTGAGTGCCGAATCATCTAAGGAGTTCCAAGTGTGTTATTATTAAGTTTGGATCACAATAACCCGAAGTGGTGTGCATGGATTTTTTTTTCTTTTTAACTTTTTTCATTACTATATAAAAATTAAAATCATATGAAATAAATTTAATTTTTAGACCATAATTTTCGTGATTTGATTGAAATTTCTATAATTGAGCTATTCTTATTATAAATTGTTCAGTATAATTAACATTAGATCTCCTCATTAGCTCTTCCCTATTTCCTTACGGGCTGTCTTGACCATGATCATATGATAGTTGGATTTATACCTACCTATGCAATGAGTGCCCATCACCACTAATGTTGTATGTTTGAATCCTGCTCAGGTGTACTTGATACAACATTATGTGATAAAGTTTGTCAGTAAGTGACTTGCTACAGGTCGGTGGTTTTCTCCGGGTAGTGATTTGGCACACAGTGCCTATCACCACTAATGTTGTGAGATCGAATCCTGCTCATGGGGAGGTGTACTCGATACAACATTATGTGACAAATTTTGTGAGTGACTTGCGACAGATCAGTGGTTTTCTTCGGGTACTCCGGTTTCCTCCACCAGTAAAACTAACCACGATTTCACTGAAATATTGTTGAATGTGACGTTAATCACCCTAATCCTAACTCTATTTCTTTGTAGCTGTGACATAGAAAAAGGGAGAGTAAGTGAGGAGAAATGATTTTAATAAGATTGTAAATTGTTTGGGTGTAATGGTGTTTTTTGATAGTTATATTCAGAGTAGATTTTGAGAACTTTACATGTAGGTGTGTAGATTTTCATACCTACAAACTCCACACAACCTGATGTCCAACAAATAGTAATGTCACTTGACAGTTCTATCTTGTGTTGGTTACATTTTTGCACCACAGTATAGCTGAAATATTGCTAAAGTTGGCATTAAACACCAATCAATCATTTTTACACTTTTGTTCAACATTAGGTTAGGATTACTATCCTTGGTTATTTCATCTGTGATCAACAACTTGATTATGGTCAAATTTTGAGACCAGGAGAAATTATCTTCAACACTGTATTTTTTGTCTAAACAGTCGAGTGGTGTAGGTGTAGGTATAATTTTTGTGCGAGAGTAATCAAAAATGTTTTAAATAACTGTATCATTTAGATGTTTTAAAATGACAGTCTCATTCAAAATGTTTTAAAATGATAGTATCATTTAGCTGTTTTAAATGACAGTATCATTTAGATGTTTTAAAATGACAGTCTCATTCAAATGTTTTAAAATGATAGTATCATTTAGCTGTTTTAAATGACAGTATCATTTAGATGTTTTAAATGACAGTATCATTTAGATGTTTTAAATGGCAGTATCATTTAGATGTTTTAAATGACAGTATCATTTAGATGCTTTAAATGACAGTATCATTTAGATGTTTTAAATGACAGTATCATTTAGATGCTTTAAATGAAAACATCATTGTTTTAAATGACAGTATCATTTAGATGTTTTAAAATGACAGTCTCATTCAAATGTTTTAAAATGACAGTATCATTTAGATGTTTTAAATGACAGTCTCATTCAAATGTTTTAAAATTACAGTATCATTTAGCGTTTAGAGTACATTCCACGGTCCTACATAATTAACCACAGTCATATTATAAACCTACAGAACTGTATTGACATCAGCTGTAAGACTGATTGAACATTTTCAAAGTCTTGTTACTATGATAACCCATGAAAATTTCACCAAATTTGATTTAAAAGTGTTTAAAACTTGTGTTCCAATTTGATTCTAGATAGTATTCTCCCACCCAAATCAAGTGGAAAATCAAGTTGATTTATAAAGAAAGAAAGAACACGAGCCACTACAGAAAATTTAATTTGAATGGTTAAAAACCAAACTTTTTTTACCAATTCAGTCACCGTGAAATACACAGATTTTGAAAATATCTGAACAGCACTCGCATATGTATACCAAGTCTATCAAAAGCTCCCCTGCAAAATATTTGTGATCCTCAGTCAACAACAGGGGACCTTGTGTCGTGATCATATGGTAGCTGGATTTACAAATACCTGTGCAATCAGTGCATATCACCACTAAAGTTGTGAGTTCGAACCCCATTAATAGTGAAGTGTACTCGATACAACATTATGTGAACAAATTTGCGACAGTTCACTGGTTTTCTCCAGCTACTGCGGCTTCCTCCACTAATAAAACTGACCGCCATGATATTACTGAAATATTGTTGAAAGTGGTGTTGAGGACCATAAACCAAACCAACCATCGGTCAACAGCAAAATAATTTGTATAACATTTTTGCACAATTTCATCACTATGGCAATTATTTTATGTCTATTACTTGATTATTTAATTAAGACACTTGTACCAAACCTGGGATAACTGTAGAATGCTAGGTTAATTGATTTTAATGACACTATCTTTTAAATGACAGTATAATTCAAATGTTTTAAATGAATGTGTCATTTAGATGTTTTAAATGACAGTACCATTTATATGTTTTAAATGACGGTATCATTTTTTTGTTTTAAATGACAGTATCATTTAGATGTTTTAGATGACAGTATCATTAAAATGTTTTTAATGACAGCATCATTTAGATGTTTTAAGTGACAGTATCAGTCAAATGTTTTGAATGACAGTATCATTTAGACGTTTTAAATGACAGCATCATTTAGGCATTTTAAATGACAGCATCATTTAGACGTTTTAAATGACATTATCATTTAGATGTTTTAAATGACAGTATCATTTAGATGTTTTAAATGACAGTATCATTTAGATGTTTTAAATGACAGTATCATTTAGATGTTTTAAATGATATTATCATTTAGATGCTTTAAATGACAGTATCGTATAGATGTTTTAAATGACAGTATCATTTAGATATTTTAAATGACATTATCATTTAAATGTTTTAAATGACAGTATCATTTAGATGCTTTACATGACAGTATCATTTAAATGTTTTAAATGACATTATCATTTAAATGTTTTAAATGACAGTATCATTTAGATGTTTTAAATGACATTATCATTTAAATGTTTTAAATGGCAGTATCATTTAGATGCTTTAAATGACAGTATCATTTAGATGTTTTAAATGGCAGTGTCATTTAGATGTTTTAAATAACAGTATCATTTAGATGTTTTAAATGACAGTATCATTTAAATATTTTAAATGGCAGGATCATTTAGATGCTTTAGATGACATTATCACTTAAATGTTTTAAATGGCAGTATCATTTAGATGTTTTAAATGACAGTATCATTTAAATGGCATCATTTAGATGTTTTAAATGACAGTATCATTTAGATTTTTTAAATGACAGTATCATTTAGATGTTTTAAATGACATTATCATTTAGATGCTTTAAATGACAGTATCATTTAGATGTTTAAATGGCAGTATCATTTAGATGTTTTAAATGGCAGTATCATTTAGATGTTTTAAATGGCAGTATCATTTAGATGCTTTAAATGAAAACATCATTGTTTTAATGACAGTACCATTTCATTTTTATAATGACAATAAACCTGACCTATTTAGTAATGTGTATATTGTTGACAAAATTCTACCCCAGTGTGTAAAATATTGTTTTTTTATTTGTTTACCCTATGTGCCAACACTGAATAAACAATTAACAACATTTGTTTTGGTATTTTGGTTTATATTCGTACAATGTTTGGATGTCTATCTGTTTTTTATATTACACCCACTTCATTTCAATCGTTACTTAACAATTGACAACAAATTTGGGTCTAATTTTCTGATAATTTGTAAATATTTAAACCTTGCACAAAATCAGAGGACAGTTTTATAACAAAATTGAAAATTCACAAGTTTTACTACATTAAAATTTCTTACAGATTATAGAAAAATATATATGTTATTGCATGAAATTGAACCTAAAAGGCAAATTACTTCTGTGAAATGAATAATTTTACAATCAAAATTGTAAAATTGGTCAAATTAAGTCTGAATTGGGCCCACTGGTTACAGAGATATAAAACATAAAATCTTTTGACACAACCCATAATTTATGTCATTAAGATTACATATTTTAATGAACTGAAAATCAGGGAATACCACAAGTTCCAAATCTGATACAAAAATCTTAGATATAGGCAAAATCTATACCCCTAATACACAAGTACATGACCGTTCACTTACCTGGTTTGGTACAGGCACTTCAATAAAAAGTGGAAGAGTTAAACTACCCAAACTTCCCTCTTAATGATGTGGTCCTGCAAGGGCTTTCTACATGTGAGTAAAATGTCAACCCTTACATGTAACTGGGTGAACAGCTTCATTATAAAAAAATTATAAAAATATTGTTCAAAATTAATCTGATTTGGTAAAAGGAATGTGACTGTATTGGCAAATAGAATGCCTTTCTTGTACCTCAATGAACTTCAGTCATGTTAGTTAGTTAATTGGTCACTGATTGAGTGATTGTTATGTAATGCCAAGTGAGCAATATTTCAGCTATATCATGGCAAGAACAAGTTATATTTTGACAAGATGATAATGCTGTGTTTAGCACTAGACCAACACGTTAATTTAGATTTTCAATGATAGCTGACTAAATCAACAGTTAGCAGGTACAAATGTGCCTCCACTCAGACACATTATCCCGATTCCAAGCTAGCCAGTCTTTGCCTTTTCTCATTAATACTGCTTTCTAAGCAGAGAATCAACAAATACACAGAAATGTACCAATGTCATGGTCTTTGATATGATCCAACCAAGGCTTGAATCTACACTCTATCACACTAATCATTACACCAAAGTCGTTTGTTTGGGTTCAGTCAAATTTGCAGTCCAGAGAAAGCAGTTCTTGATTCATTTTTCCCAAGGATCCATTTAAAAATATACTGCAATGTTGGCCTTCTTAGATGTCACATCAACTTCAAAAACTTGCGTAGCCAACAACATCAGCCTTTTAGAACACATTATTAGTGCTGATAACCAATCTAAATATCCCACTGGCAACAAAGACACATTTTGTGAAGAACAAGCCAATGAACAGTCCTGATGAGTTTAGTTCCAGGATTTTCAAATGTAAGAGGAAGATGGACGCCATATGATGGAAATAGCTCACATAACCTTTTGATCGGGAAAGACGAGGATTGTGGTTTGATAAGTGCTATTATTATACCTCACTAACTTCTCATTGGCTTAAATTAAATTGCATGACCTGACACAATTTTAATGTTTTGTGAAAATTAACCCGAACGGGAAACAACCCTATATTGTTCCCCAGTAAACAACCCATTGCGTACCTCAAAAGGGAAACAACTCTTTCCGGAAGTGACATTGTCGTCTGTTTGTTTACAATTTGGTAGGACCAGCAGGATGGCAGTCGCTAATTCTTCTACTTCTAGATTTGGAAAGGCTAACGAAATTGGTTATTAAAATATTACTGATGGCTGGTTTGTGCCCTATATCACTGGTTGTGTTGTGAACTTTAATATAAACATGAAATAGTTTAACATTAGTTAAACATTTGTCAAAAGTTATTAAACATACATTTTATTTAAATACATGTATTTATTTAAATGCCCAATCCTTGGTCTGTTGTTCGGTATAATAAAACAGTTATTTCCTTCAATGGATTGTAAACATTAGAATTGTTAACCCTCAAGGGGTTGTTTCCCTTGGGAAAACAACCTCCTTCAGGTTAACAATTCGGGATGTTTACATCCATTGAAGGCAATATTAATTATTTAATATTCTTACTATTAACATCAATCAGCATAAATTGAGTGAGTGATTGTTGTTTAACTCAGCAATTTTTCAGCTATATCAAGTTAATTTTCAATGAGATCGCCATGACAGGAGAGACTTCAATATTCCATGTACAGGTACCTGACAAAGTACTAAGTCAAGACCAGCAACAAATACAGATCTGTGTAAAAACTGTAATGGATTAAAATTAAAGTCAATATCCCTCGGCCATATTTAATGTTAGAGGTCAATATTCCTCAGCCATATGTAATGTTAGAGAAATTTGGCTCCCTATTTAGGCCCTTTGGTTTATTTGCTCCATCCCTCAGCCATATGTAATGTTAGACAAATTTGGCTCCCTATTTAGGCCCTTTGGTTTATTTGCTCCATCCCTCAGCCATATGTAATGTTAGACAAATTTGGTTCCCTATTTAGGCCCTTTGGTTTATTTGCTCCATCCTCAGCCATATGTAATGTTAGACAAATTTGGCTCCCTATTTAGGACCTTTGGTTTATTTGCTCCATCCCTCAGCCATATGTAATGTTAGACAAATTTGGCTCCCTATTTAGGCCCTTTGGTTTATTTGCTCCATCCCTCAGCCATATGTAATGTTAGAGAAATTTGTATCCCTATTTAGGCCCTTTGGTTTATTTGCTCCCAAAGACTAAAATTATTTGGCAGTGCAATCTTTTTAATTCAAGCATACTCGATGAAGGTTATTCCAGAAATGGCATGTCATTAGATATCTACAATGTACTGTTTTTACTGCAACAAGCCTGCCAAATCTATAGGGAATTAAACAGCAAACTAGTACAAGCCTGCCAAATCTCTAGGGAATTAAACAGCATACTAGTAAAACAAGCCTGCCAAATCTCTAGGGAATTAAACAGCATACTAGTAAAACAAGCCTGCCAAATCTCTAGGGAATTAAACAGCTTACTAGTAAAACAAGCCTGTCAAATCTCTAGGGAATTAAACAGCA
>MJUT01059560.1:278345-303589 GCA_002080005.1 Gigantidas platifrons
ACAAGCCTGCCAAATCTCTAGGGAATTAAACAGCATACTAGTACAAGCCTGCCAAATCTCTAGGGAATTAAACAGCATACTAGTACAACAAGCCTGTCAAATCTCTAGGGAATTAAACAGCATACTAGTACAAGCCTGGAAATCTCTAGGGAATTAAACAGCATACTAGTACAAGCCTGCCAAATCTCTAGGGAATTAAACAGCATACTAGTACAAGCCTGCCAAATCTCTAGGGTATTAAACAGCATACTAGTACAACAAGCCTGCCAAATCTCTAGGGAATTAAACAGCATACTAGTACAAGCCTGCCAAATCTCTAGGGAATTAAACAGCATACATGTACTAGTAAAACAAGCCTGCCAAATCTCTAGGTAATTAAACAGCATACTAGTACAAGACTGGAAATCTCTAGGGAATTAAACAGCATACTAGTACAAGCCTGCCAAATCTGTAGGGAATTAAACAGCATACTAGTACAAGCCTGCCAAATCTCTAGGGAATTAAACAGCATACTAGTACAAGCCTGCCAAATCTCTAGAGAATTAAACAGCATACTACTAGTACAACAGTGCCAGTTTATATAAAGCAATAGTGAGCTTCTTTGGGAGCAAGTAAACCAAAGGGTCTTAATAGGATAGCCTAAGATTACATATGCCCAGGTGATATTTACCTTACTTTTAATAAACAAAATGTAATTACATCTACTCATAAAACTGAAGATAACACTTTGAGATGCAGGTACCTTTACTCTACCGGTAGTTTGTATCTAAGTGTAAAGTGGATAGTCTCATGTTCATTTACATTCATGTTTTTTTTATACATTCCCATCTATGATTCTAATGTTGGTTTCTGTACTGATGCTGCTGGGGCCATTGTTGTCGTGTTCGTATGTAGTTGGATTTACAACTACCTATGCAATCAGTGGCTATCACCACTAAAGTTGTGAGTTTGATACAACATTATGTGATAAAGTTTGTCAGTGACTTGCAACAGATCGGTGGTTTTCTCCGGGTACTCCAGTTTCCTCCACCAATAAACTGACTGCCACGATATAATTGAAACATACTCCCACCCATTATTTTGTTGTAATGAGTAACATTTAGAAGGTGCCTAATGTTCCATGATTTCAGATGAGATGTAGTTGTTTTTCCGTTTGTTTATATTGTTTAAAATGTTGACCATCACCGTTGTAAAGTTTCTTTTCATAAAGGATCAGCCGGTGAGAATTTGAATTTGATTTTTTTTGTGTTTAACGCCACTTTCAGCAATATCATGGCAACCAGTTTTAGTGGTGGAGGAAGCCGAAGAGAACCACCGACCCTGGGCAAGCAACTGGTAAACTTTATCACTTGCGGCTGCGAGTCGAATGCACCCTTTTTTGTAATTTACAAAGCTGGGCATGAGCCCACGCCGTATTGGTGATAGGCTTGTATGAGCTGTTAGATCCAATGACCTAACTCATTGATCCACCCGGGCCCCACCAGTGAGAAGTCGATACTTTAATCAGGGTTACCACTCTTTTCCAGATATGAAATTCCAGGCTTTTTCCACGACTTTTTTCAGTTTTCAATGATAAGTTTTCTTGTTCGTTATATGCCGCTTGAACAACTATTTTGATATTATCATTGATTTCTTCACGTGTGATTGAATATTGATCGCCATCATCATAACTAATTCATGTAACATTGATCTGCACTACTTCTACAAACACATTGCAGATTCAGATTCAAGTTATCAATTCGTCCCTATGCCTTTCGTCCCTTTTATTGGCCTATTGTAGACACTTTTATTATTATTGGGACAAAGAAAGCAAGGGATGAATTGATTATCGGACCAAGGGAAGTAACTCGAAATTGACAAATTGCATCTAAACTTCCGGTGGTTAAAAAATTACTTTCAATAAAAATTTCCAGGGTAAATCCCGGATTTTGACAATTTTTTTTATTTTCATGGACATTTCCCGACCGGGAACGTGTATAACGAAATTACAGGGTATTTCTCGTTTTCCCGGATGTGTGGGAACCCTGTTTAATATTAACAATAGGATCACATCTGGGGAGGTATCAATATTTAAGTAATATAACCCAATAATAAAATCATGGCTGGGAAGGTATCAATGTTCTTCTATAAGGTAACATAAACCAACAAAAGATCACAGCTGGTGAGGTATCAATGTTTCAGTAACATTAATCAATAAAGATCCATATAGTCATACAAACCAACCTAGGGTTATGGCTTGGGAGGCATTAATGTTCTATATACAAACCAACCTAGGGTTATGGCTTGGGAGGCATTAATGTTCTATAAGTAGTAACAACAACACAAATTTTTAAGTCCAAACATTTTTAATATCTCCACATCAGACAGAAATATCTAACAAGACTTTTAAAAAAAGTTAATAAAAATACAAAAATATTAGACTTATTTCTTGAACACATTATTTCTATGGCAGGTTCTAAGTGTAAATTATACAGCAAGAAATCTATGCAAAAAAAAACAGCGGTTAGATAAAATCAAATGATTGAAATTCAAAAATAAGTTGAATATCAAATGAACCTCATGTGCAAAGAGTTCTACAAATTTTTCATAATCATATTTTCATGATTACAATTTTACCTGTCAATATTTTTAAATAGTTAAAAACATATTTTAACCTATAGGATTATAAATAAAGAAATCTTGATATTCAATTAACCACATTATTGAAATTAGATATATAACTCCAAAATAAAAGAAGTTTTCATTTTTAAACAAAATAAATAATGGTACAAGTTTCCTTAATGTTAGACATGACTAAATTCTATTAATACCACTGAATGACAAAGTGTTATACACAAATTCACTCATTCATAAAAAAAAAAAAGATGTCTCTAAATATTTTCTATTAATGTAAAAACAAAAAGGGGGGGGGGCAGTTTTTGAAACTGAAAATGTACAATAATCTGTTAAAATTCAGAATTTCAACAGCATGGGTTCATCTTCACATGTTTGGACAAGACTGCCTGTATTCATAAAATCAACTGCTTTAAGGAATTTGTTCAGATAGATATATATTTATCTTGGTAACAATTTCCTCAAATAAATAAACCTTTTGTACATTTCAGATTTGATTCTAAAATTATGTTTTTATATGAGTTATTTCCCTTACTACAAGTAAAATGGCACATGATTTAGCAAAAGACACAGAAAAGATAACAAATCTGTGTTTTATTTTCTCATTTGTAGATAATTGAACCTTGTAAAAAAAATCAGAGGATATCATTACAGCAAATTAGAAAATTCACAAGTTGCTACAACATCAAATTTTTTAAACAGATTATGGGATTTTGATTTTTGATTTTTGGTGTTTTAACGCCACTTTCAACAATATTTCAGCTATATTATGGCAACCAGTTTTAGTGGTGGAGGATGCCGGTGTACCCGGAGAGAACCACTGACCATGGGCAAGCAACTGGTAAACTTTATCACTTGTCGAGTGCACCCTTTTTTGTAATTTACAAAGCCAGGTGCTAACCCATGCTGTATTGGTGATAGGCTTGTATGAGTTGTTAGATCCAACGACCTAACTCATTGAGCCACCCGTGCCCCAGGTTATGGGAAGAAATATGTTATTTTCATTGAATTTTGCATGAAAGAGGACCCTTTTGCCCACCACAAAGGGAAATAACTTGTGTAAAAATGTAATTTTAGAATAAAAGTCGGAAAATGTGCAAATGGTCTATGGATTTTATAAGTACTGACTATTAAGATATATAGTGTAAAACAATAAATGTCTTCAGAACAAGCACTATTATTTTATTTTTTTTGCTCGAATGTGACCTCTCTTACATGTATTTACATAAATAAGCTTAAAACACTCGTATATTCATTTTCAGATTTACAATACAAATAAAACACAAAATGAATCACCACACATATTTATAACTTCTTTACAACAGAATTATACACAATATCTTATCATTAGAATTCCCACAATATACAACATTCCCATAATGCAATAGCAAATTCATCAATAAGTTTATTATATTATACTGCATTTGTAATCAATTATAGGTGTCAACCCTCCTCCACTCGTCACTTATGTTTGGCACTCCCCGAGATTTTATCCTACAAAGATCGCTGAGATACCATATTCAGGTAAAAATATGAAATCTTAATGAATGCTTGCATATCTAATTATTTGTATGAAATTTCATTTTGATAAGAGAAAAATCTATGTACAACATTTCCTGAAACAAAGCACTTGTACAATACACAAAATCTGTCTCTTAGCCATACCCTTTCAGAGGCAGATCTCCCACAAAAAAAAAACACAAAATCTGTCTCTTAGCCATACCCTTTCAGAGGCATATCTCCCAGACACCCATACAACATTTCCTGAGACTAAGCTTCTGGACATTACATAAAATCTGTCTTTTAGCCATACACTTTTCAAAGGCAAATCTTCCAATTTGAATGTTATGTAAAGGGTTGACACCTATGAAAAAATTATCATGCAGTTCTGTTATCGTAATCTGTCCATTTACCTTGACCTACTTTCATCAAATTAAACCAGAATTTTGTCAAACAAAGTGTGATACTTTATATATACAATGTAGTACAATAAATCTTTGTCAAAATAAAAACTTCACAGAATTCGGGAATAAAACTAGTAGGCATTATTGCTGCAGTTGCCAGTTGGAATCCCTAAATAAGCATTTTAATAGCCCAGTAAAATTTCCTGAGGCCCAAAATCTAACACTACATATGAAATATTCAAATTTCAATAGCTACAGTCTGAAAATTTTAGTTTCCCCTAGACAATATCATAGTAGTCTTGGGCAAGTTTTATCCTTGTAGATTCTAGCAATTTTGTGATTAATCACTGATCAACAGGATGTTCTCAAATTATACATGTATAAGCATTCAATATTATATCATGGTAGACAACTCATGGTTATTGCTAATTGCCAGTAGTCAATCACTCAATTGCAAAAACAAATCAAAAATGAATTTTCAAATCAAAATTTTTTAAAAAGTGAGGAAAAACATGGATCCTTGCACGTTATTTATAATGCTTCAAAAAAACAAAATCATAAAATTTTTGCTACAAAAAATGTGTCTTTGTAAAGAAAATAATCAGCAGTAAAAATATGACACTGTATATACATACATGTATAATAAATATACATATATTATTTATATATATATATATGAACACTCTTGGTATTGAACACTATATTACCTGACTTACTTTATAAACAAAAAAACATTTTACAAAAATTTACACCTAAATTTGACAAAAAATCTACAAAATATATATATGATTTATAACAACATTAACAAGGACTTGCCCTATATATATATAACTGTACAAATGAGATCCCAGTAGATAAGATTATGGCAAATGTGTACATAACTTCCTTCGGTAAATAATTTGCTTAGTGGTTTAGACATGGCCTCACTGTCAAAAGTTTTTCTCTCGAATACTTGTACTCGAAAATTTTCCAATTAGAATGCTGTATTTATTTGATATGCTGTTCTGATTGGATGTTCTTCAAGTACAAGTTTAAAACTTGCACACAAAAAATTATGACTGTGATGCCAGCACCTGCGTTTATCTACGAAATACATGTAGTAATCAAGGAAAAATGTTTATCTTCAAGCTACAATGTAAGATATATATATATAGAATAACGGCAGTTATGACGGTCAAGATAGGAATATCGATAGTATCACAGCGAGTCAGATAGAGTGATCCGTCATACTAGTGGTGAGGCTATGTATGTCAAGACCTTCAAAATTGACGTTATTGTGTGTTTGATGTCACACTGACTGATATCAGTATCAAGAGGGTTTTTTATCATTGATACTGACAATATCAGTGATTCAGCTAGCGCTCGTCACTTTCGTCAGAGTTTTATGTTCCCATCCTAGGATGTTTTTCATAGTTTTTCAATCTACTAACCAATAAGACAAAGTAACTGATTATGAAATTAAGCTCATTATATTATGTTTATTCATGATTAAATAAAAAAAAAATCTGATCTGCAAAAGTGACTAATGGTCTCAAAATCCTGGCTGAAACCCTGCAATATCACTTTGTGAGATCAAAGAAACAATGTCCAGATTACAGATAAGGCCAAATAAAAATATATGTGTGGTTCTGGTTACATTAAAATAAAAAACAGGGTAGGTAGGTATGGATTGTATTATATTTTATATATTTTTTTTACATTGATTCTATGGGAGAGACATTGTGACTTTAACGGTGCTTATTGCAAAATGACAAAAAAATCTTTAGGGTAGGGGCTAAAAATTAGAGTAGGTAGGGTAACTGGAAGTACACATATTTGTTTATTTGGCCTAATTAACAATATTGTTCCTCATGGCATTTCATCAATAAAAACAAATATTTATTAACTCATGATTACTTAAATGCTGTTTAGTACTGAAATGTTCCTTGTCAAATTTTCTGGTGTAACTTTTTACGAAGGATAAATATAAGAAAATTGATCAAAACAAATAAATGTGTTCACCAATTAATTGTATATTCAGTTAAAGATGTATCAAATTACAATATATTCTAGGGCTTAACTTTTATATAAAAACCTTATACCATAAAATGGATGGCTAACTCTTTAAGCATCACAGCAATTATATTGCAAAGAAAAGGATCATTTTCAGATTTTATCCAGTATACTATATATCACAATCAAGTTATTTGTCATTGATAAATATCTGGTATAATCTCTCTAAATTTTTAATCTAAACCTTTTTGTCACATATTTTATTGAAATAATGCCAAATTTGCATGTGTAATAAAAGCATAATTTGCGGCCTGTTACTTGTTATCTGCCTTGGCAAAATATGTGATAAATAGATTAATACATGGCCTTTTTCATATTGCCCTTGTTATCAGCCCTCGACTGATATCAGGATGATAACAAGGGCAATATGAAAAATGCCATGTATTAATCTATAATTATTTTAGGGTTACAATATTTTTTTTAATGCAGAACTTTTATCTAGAATTGTAAGATAAATTGAGTGAATATTTTATACTTTATTGTTGACATACGAATTTGACTCTGCAAAAATCATTGAAAATTATCATACTATCAAATACATGGTTAACTAACTAGCCCAAGAAACTACAGCTGTTTTGTCAGAGTTTACTGACACCAGTGTCAGACATATGTATTGAAAAGTAAGGATGCCATTAAGCTGAAGAATAATCATTAAAACACACCAAGTTATATATCAGCTGCCTGATGAGAGCCTTTTCAACATCTAATAAATACATGTATATACAACACCAAGGGAGATAACTTCTTATAATATTTTCTAACAAGGGAGATAATTTATTATACTCCACAAATAATTTAAATATCAAAAGTAGTTTTCCTATACAAAAATTCAACATGGAATTCATAATTTATGGACATTCTAATTAACTTATTGCTATAAAGATAACATAATTTAGATAACCAGTATCTTAATGTAAGGAAATGGGAAAAAAGATAGATATTTTATAATTCATTGGAAGTGTAAAATTGTGTCTATGTTAATCATAGAAAAGACATTAATTCTCAATATCTTAAGCTATCAGCTTACTACCATAATTATTCTCAATGTCTTAAGCTATCAGCCTACTACCATAATTATTCTCAATGTCTTAAGCTATCAGCCTACTACCATAATGGGCTGTGTACAGTGCACACATTACATTTAATTATAAATGAAACATGTGCAGAGTAAATATTATAAACAACCTATTACAGGAATATTTAAATGCCATTTACAAAGCTTTAGTTATTCAATATGTAATAGATAAGTGTTTCTTATAAAGTGTAATGTAAAAAATGACATTAAAAATAATTTTGTATTATAATAACCATAACAGTACTTTTCGTTGTACACATTAATAACTGCTCCCTTGTTAATATGGAATGTTTTTTTTTTACTTTTTCTATGAACACATTTCGGCGACTAGATTTGTGCAGATAAAACGTAGGACGGCATTTGGTTATTCTGTGCTGTGGAATTCTGGGAAGTTACCGGTGTAGGTGTACAAGAAAAGTTTCCTTGGTAAATGGCACCATTTGCTGGAAGAAAAAAAAGCAATAATTTATATGTGATATGTGTACACAATAAGTTAGTTTTATTAAAAGACTGTCTTGCTGTGCTTTGTAGCCATTGTGGCTGTGATCATACAATACCTTTAATGTATATCTACCTATGTAAATAGTCTACCACTTAAGATGAAACTTTGATTCAAATGCATGGCGACTTGTAGCCAGATAGCGGTTTTCTCCAAATAATCAGGTTTTCTTCAACAATAAAACTTACTACCACAAATTAACAGAAATATTGTTGAAAGTGGGATTAAGTGCCCTTAATTCTGATTTGTTTAACAAAATAACAATTAAAAATTTATCCTTATAAAGATGTTACTGTATAGCTGATAATATCTTAGAATGTTCATATTATCATGCAGTTGGAAGTGTGTCTATATTTGTCTACAACCCATATTTCTGCATTTGTACTACAATCATTGTAAAGATGAATTCTCTATTCCAATTGGCTAATCTCTGAACCATGACTTGTTACTAGTCTACTATACTAACCTAATGAGATAGTAACAGGGATTGTCGATGTAGATGCTGATAATGTCACATGACTTGAAGAGATGGAAGGTGTTGTTATCGGTAAATCTACAACATTTATTTCTCCAGATAGATCGTCCCATAATCCATTCTATGAAATAAAATACACAGTTTTTCAATAAAAAAACACATTTTACAGTCGATTTCAGTTCACTGTGAGCATAAAAATCTATGGTATGATGTTACAAATGTACCATGAAGTTCTTAGAAAAAAATATATTAAAAAATAACATTTCAGTGTCTAATTCAATGCAATCAGATATTTAAGGAATCATGGTACTATGTTTGACGGAAGATCACTAAAGCTATGCCTCATTATAACTATGTTTTTTTCTAGTATTTTTTTAAGTCAGTCAGTTTCTTATCTGATGTTGAAATCTTATTGTAATAAGGTTACGAAAGACAAGTATCCTTTTTTATCCTGCAATTGTGTGATTTTGAGTACCAATAAAGGGGTCAAATAATTTTCAGTGTTATTTAGTCATGGACCTAATAAAGCATTTCTGGTATCATATTCATGTAGAGCGACAGTGTTTTTACCTGTAGACTAATATCAGGCCGAGACTGGATCAAGAGTTTTAAGATTTTTTTGTGTTTTTACCTGTAGACTAATATCAGGTAGAGACTGGATCAATAGTTTTAAGATTTTGTTGGTGTTTTTACCTGTAGACTAATATCAGGTAGAGGCTGGATCAAGAGTTTTAAGATTTTTTTGGTGTTTTTACCTGTAGACTAATATCAGGTAGAGACTGGATCAAGAGTTTTTAAGATTTTGTTGGTGTTTTTACCTGTAGACTTATATCAGGTAGAGACTTGATCAAGAGTTTTTAAGATTTTGTTGGTGTTTTTACCTGTAGACTAATATCAGGTAGAGACTGGATCAAGAGTTTTTAAGATTTTGTTGGTGTTTTTACCTGTAGACTAATATCAGGTAGAGACTGGATCAAGTGTTTTAAGATTTTTTTGGTGTTTTTACCTGTAGACTAATATCAGGTAGAGACTGGATCAATAGTTTTAAGATCTTTTTGTGTTTTACCTGTAGACTAATATCAGGTAGAGACTGGATCAAGAGTTTTAAGATTTTTTTGTGTTTTTACCTGTAGACTAATATCAGGTAGGGACTGGTCCATTTGTATACTACCATCAACAACATTAATGTCATTCATCATATATTCTGACTTTGTCGTCTCCTGTTGGCTATGAGGTGTAGAACATCTAGGACTGGGAGGGTCATTCCCTACTGGACCAGCCTTTCCAGCCTCAATTAATTCTAGTTTCTCTGTAATATTAATTAAATAATTCATTATTACACATTTTTCACCAATGTTGTGTAATGCAATTTTTTTGTTTGCTAGATAAATATGTGATTGTTTTCCATAAAATGTTTGATTGGACGTGGACTTCTGATGTTTATTCTACCCCCCCCCCCCCACCCCTTTATTTCATCTTTTCTATTTTGCAGCAACTTATTTCTGAATGAAAAAGGATAACATCCAATTCGGTTGGTTCGAATCATTTCCATTCCGTCAAAAATTTGTTATTTTCGTCCGCCAGATCATGTGATTTTGTTGGAATATTCTGCATTGAACTTCCGGTGTCAATGTATACAAACAAAAACTCCAATCGATATGTGCCGTTTTAACGTTCGATCCTCAACTTAAAAAAAATCTTAACATTTTCTGTAAAAGACAGATATCAATTAAATTATTTTATTTGTATCAAAGACTTCAAATGCAGAGACAAATACTTCTTTAAAATTAAATTTGTTTTCTTTCTTTATTTGCGGTTGTCAGCATCCACAGGAGTCGGAAGTTCTATCAATGATAAGGTATAGGGGCACTTCGAAGATCGCTTGGCAACTATAAAGTTTTTTTTATAGTTGCCCAGTGATCTTCGAAGTGCCCCTATACCTTATTATTGATAGAACTTCCGACTCCTGTGCAATTACTTATAATCTACCACATCTACGACTATAATATGCTGACGTTGTCACAGTAATAGCGTAAACACCGGAAGTCACCTGCCTATTTGTTCAGAAGTCAAGACACGAAAAAGACGGAACGTGGTCGGAATTGACATGATTCGAAACAACCGAATTAGTTTTTTTTTCTCAGTGAAAAAAAAATAATTGCAATTTTCCTGTTTAATTCAGCAATTTATTTACTTTTTTATCATTATTTAAAAAGAATTAGTAGCATAGATGAAATTCTTCTTATTTCCTATAAAACAACAAACTCACAAAATAAAACAAAGAATAGCAGCTATATTAGGTGGACAAAAAAATATCCTTTCTTTTTAATAATTTCTTTATAAATAAATTTTGATATCTCTATAAAAAAAAATATATAAAAAAAATCATAGTCCTCTTTTCATAATTTTTTGCTTTAATCTATCCTCTTTTTATAATTTTTTGCTTTAATCTATCCTCCTTTTATAATTTTTTGCTTTAATCTATCCTCTTTTTATAATTTTTTGCTTTAATCTATCCTCTTTTTATAATTTTTTGCTTTAATCTATCCTCTTTTTATAATGTTTTGCTTTAATCTATCCTCTTTTTTTCTTACACTTATCCACTCCTTAGTCATTCATAAAGAGACTCCCAGTGACTGAACCCACTTTCAAACAGTAGCACATTTATAAATATTTACACAATGTGACACCTGACTTAACATAGCCATGTGTTAAAAGGTAAACAGTAAAATGACAATTGTTTTGTCTAAGAGATCTTTGGTCTGGGTTAATTATACTAGACTTGTCACACACAACATCTGTCATCAAAATACAGGTATTACAATACCTGTCTATAATATCAGGGGCTCAATGAAGGGATTTTTTTTTTATCAAAATTGTGACTTCAAACAATTGTTGAATTTTCAGAATATTTTATTTAAAATGTTGATAATGTAAATATAAGTAAATTGCATGAAATTCCACTAATTAAGGGATTTTTTTATTTTAATAGCATTTTTTTTGTCTAATTTGTCACTTTTTCATTTATAATGGTTTATTCCATGTTTCTTCTTGTAATGTATAATTTGTAATACACATTATACTGACTGTGTTTTATCAAATAAAATAAAATATTAAAACAAATACTAAACATTAGAAAAAAATTTAATAATAGATATTTCGAAAAATTATGCATACTTTAGCATATTATTGACATATTTAATCATAAATTCCATATAAATTTGTTTGTTTAATTAATCAATTTATTTTTATTGACATGTGTAACTGTATTTGTCAGTGTGTGGGAAAAATATTAAATATATTTACATAATTTATGGATATATTATAATGTAAATCAAAGAAATTTGATATTTCTTATCAATTAAAAAGCCATTACAACTGTAAAATTCCTGTCTAGTATTTGTCTATTGTTAAAATCTCAGTTACCCCCCCTTGGCCATATCTAATCAGTTTCAATGGGGATTATGTAAATTTCTTTGTCAAAATTTCTTTGATGTACACACTTATTTACTGTATAAATACCACACATTGTTGTAAAGACAAACACACCAATTACCAATTTGTCTTATAAATAAATTTCACAAGAAACTGCCAATTTAATATTAATGCATGTCACAAATATTTTTATAAAATTTGATCTTCTTAGCCAATCTTCTTGTCTGAATAATAATCAACTAATTAATTTTATCATTATATTTTTTACCAACGAAAATAACACATCTTAAAATAAGAAATGCTACCATAGAAATTTGCCATAGTCATTTATTTAATGCGGTTTAAGGATTTTTTAAGTGTATAGACAAATACAAGACAAGCTAGAATTACCATCTTAACATTAAATTTTAGTCCAGAATATTTTGGAAATTATAGTTTCTGGACTATGTCAGGTCTTTCAATTTTTCAAGTGAAGACTGTGTACTAGTATTTCACTATTAACAAACAGTACTTTTTTTTTAACATTTTGATGTATATCTTATGCAATACTCTTTAAATTCAGGAGGTACCAAATATCCTTTTCAACAGATAAAAGTACCTAGTACTGCCCCTTTTTGAAGGCCTGCTATGTCCATGTAAACTATATGACTGGCACCATAGGCTTATATAATGAAAATGCTTCTCTATACAGCAACGAAATATCATTACATATACGAAAAATAAAGTCTATAAAACACAGTATACAGATGTGATTTGTCAATATGTTTATTCTAGATAAGGGAAAGGAAAGCTGTATTGAGGTAAAAATACTTACCAGGCATAGCCATACTTATTTTAATGGCCTCCAGATCTTTCTTTCTATGTTTAGCTATTTCTTCTTCCATTTTTTCTATCTTTTCAGGATTAAGGGCCCATAAACAACCTTTCTTAGCGTTACCATTCAACTTTGGAGTATCAACTTTAGCAAAGCACTTATTAAGGGACAGGTTGTGTCTGACAGAATTCTGAAAATATAAACAAATCCATATTTGCATTGTGGTTTGAGATCAAAATATCAAGAAGGGGAGGGTTGTGATCCCCTTAACTGGTTTAACCCCCATCAAATTTTTGTGCCTGTTCCAAGTCAGGGTCTGGATCTCCAACCTCATGTCATGGCCTCTTGTTGTGCTTTGAGGTGAGAGGTGAATATTCATTTTGTTGATATTGGTGGAATTGTTGACCATCACTGTTTACACTTTCTATTCTTATATACATGTAATTAATTAATAACAAATATAATACTAAATTATACATGTACAAATGTAGGTAACTTTAATGTAACCATGCAGATATATATTCTTAAGACATGTTTTAAATGTTTTATCACAATTTTTATTAAATTTTATTAAAATGCAAATAATTTTTCAACTCGTAAAACCTTTATTGATCAATTTCAAAAATCAATAGAAAACATATAAATAAAGAGATTGTGAAACTAAATCCATTGTGTAAATAAATTTATCTGTGTGTTGGGGATGAGTAATTTAATATAATAAATTTATGATCATTCTAACAATGGATTTTTATAAATGTGCACCTGTAGTCTGGTCACATGATGTGTTTCAACCAATCGTCTTTTTACTATGTATTACACCTGTAACAGGATGAGGTTAATCAACTTTAGTTTTTAAACTTTTTAATAAAATTATAAAAACTTACCTTCCATCCATCTGGAGCTGTTTTAAAATATGGAAAATGAGAACTGAAATAATACAAACAAATTTGTTATTTCAATCATGAATTTTTACAAAATTTCCCAATGAAAAGGTGTTATTTGTTTATGTTACTATGGTTACTGAGTCACCATTTTTAATAGTTGATTTCTTTCAATATTTTACTACATGTATATGATCTAACAGATTCATGCACCTTTCTTTTACTGTTATTGACTTTGGTTTGATTTATGGTGATTAACGCCATTTTCAACAATATTTCAATTAAATCTTGGCGGTCCATAATTTTTTGTTTTTTTTACATTTACATTTGTATCTACTAAATCAAATTACATTTTTTTTTACATGTATATGATTATTTTTTATATTCTAAAAGCAATTGTTACATACCCTTGGAAATACAGTGCAATAAGAGACATTGATTGACAAATCAGTGAAAGATGTACAATGTACATGTATCATTCTTTTTTAGTGATACTGATATACAATCTTGCTCTGTTTCCTTGAAATTTAATTACTTTCTTATGTATTTTGGGTGATGTCAGATGGCAAGTAACACTCTTAAATACAAGAGAATCTTTTTGAACATATATTACACAGAACATGCGATATATCCAGTACAGTTGGATTTATAACTACATTTGTACCTGTGCTATCAAGTGTGTTTCACCACCGAAGTTGTGAGTTTGAATATTAATCCCCCTGATGGTGAGGTGTACTCAATACAACATTATGTGATAAAGTTTGTCAGTTACTTGCGACAGGTCGTTTCTCAAATTTCCTCCATCAATAAAACTGACCACAACGATATCACTGAAATATTGTGGAAAGTGGCATTAAACACTAAAAACATGCTATATGTCTTTCGCTGTACTGTACACCGGTTGCAAGTATCTCTGACAAGAGAAACACTGGGTCTTCTTATCAATATTTAAATACTTTTTCAGATGTAATTTGTATATCAAAAATTAGTTTGGCAAGGCAAACATGTCACCTTATTATTCAACTATTACATAAAATGAAAACAAAATAAAATACATTGTAGGGCACACATTGTTGTGAATATTAACTGGTTTTAAGCAAAACAAAAGTGTGACACATATCAGTGTTGTAAATCTAGATTGTCCAGAAGGTACATGTACTTCGGGAACACATATAGGCCTTCAAGTAAATACAGGGGACCCCCTTTGTCAAACATGTCATGCCTTATTTTACAATTGAGCGATTGAAAATTTCAAATTACAAGACAATTGTAATGTGAACAAATATTTATTCTGGAGTTCATCAATTCTTATTTGAATTCAATTTAATGATCATATGTTAATCTCATGTGCAAAATGATAAAAACAGATGTTGAATTTCTGTTTTGGCTTTTTACTGACCACTTTTGTAATCTGCATACATGTACATGTATGTACAGAAAATTCCATTTTTCAGAGATCCTTGCAACTCATGATCACATTGATTAGTCCTGGTCTCACCATGACATTTTCAATTAGGGACTCACAAAGTTTTCAAGGTTTTGATTTTCAAAATGGTGGGATTCACCAAAATTTTCAGAAATGCCTTACGAAACTCATCAATTGCTACAAGTATCCCCTGATTTTAAACTTCATATAAATCAAAAGCATGCAAAACAGCAGACCACAAAGTACATACTATTTTTTAAGACAGGACAGAAGTCAATAGTCTTGCCTACAATAAACCTGGTTTATACTTTTAGGTTCCCATGAAGATATGAGCCACTGTTAATAAATTGACATTACTTTTTAAGCTTTCCGTTTTTTTATTTGAATTTATCTAATCAAAATTAAAATTGTAAATAATAATAATAAAAGCTTTATATACAAAATTATTTTCCTATGGAACACGATTTTTAGGAGGCAGCGAATATATTTAATTTGCATTTCATATTTTGAAAACTGCATGTACAATGTAAATAGAATTATTGTAATTTTATGAACAACTACATAAATGTATGTACATGCATTATTTTACAACTTATAAATTGTTAAAATGTAAGTAAGTAATCCTAGCCTTGAACTGTTATATGCCTGTAACACTTAACATGTGATACAATTTGTATATCATTTAAGAAGATTTATTACTACACATGCATGAGGTTAAGCCTATCAAATTCTACTCCACTTGTTCACAGATCAATTGATAGTACATGTAGTCGAATAATTGAATTATAAAGTTGTCAAAGCTGAAAGGGTTAATTATATTATAAATAAGATAATTAAATTATAGGTCTTGATTTTGACATGGGTATTATATATAATGTATATATAATACACTTGGAGTATGCCATAGAATTACTCATGTGGAAAATTTCATTCATAATTATAATTGTTACATGTACATAAGAAGTACATTAACAATATAATTCAGTGCTTTCAAAAATTGTTTTGCATACCAAAATATCCTATAAGTAAAATATTAATACTAAGATACATTTGTACATGTACAACTGAAACCAATTTTTTTTAAAAAGGTTGTGATTGAAATATTGTGGCATTAAACACCATAACCCTAACCCTCTCTGTAGCAACATGTACATGTATCACATATAAATAGACCCTGTTTAGTGTTTAGATTAAGAATAACAATAAAGTGGGCTGTTCTGCCTGTTCAACAGATATTGTAGATTTGGACAATCCTTTGAAAATACATGTAATGTACAAGTATGGTAACATTACATTCCAATATATTACAACTTGGGCCATCCAGATATTGCAGGCTTGGACCATGACTCATGTTAAGCCGTTTGTGCCCTAATACATGTACATGTACAGTAGTGTAGTTCCAAGATATTGCAGACTTGGACCATGATTCCTGCTAAAACATAATGTGAGCTAAAGTTCCAAGATATTGATGTCTTGTAATGGACCATGACCTATCAGGCTATGTTAAACTGTATGTGAGCTAAAGTTCCAAGATATTGCAGGCATGGACCATGACCACTGTTAAACTGCATGTATCCTAAAAGTTCCAAGTTATTGCAGGCTTGGACAATGACCCATGTTAAACCGTACAAATGTATGTGCCCTAAAAAATCAAAGATATTGCAGGCTTAGACCATGCAAAACCCTTTTTTTAAAATGTGTGTCCGTTTAAGTTACTAGATATCGCAGGCTTGGATCACGACACCTGTTTATGTTTGCTAAATTTCCAAGATATTGCAGGTTTGGACCATGACCCCTGTTAAACCGCTTGTGAGCCAAAGTTCCAAGATATTGCAGGTTTGGACCATGACCCCTGTTAAACTGTTTGTGAGCTAAATAAAGTTCCAAGATATTGCAGGCTTGGACCATAACCCTTGTTAAACCATATGAGCCCTTAGCCCTAAAAGTTCCAAGATATTACAAGCTTAGACCATGATCTTTGTTAAACCGTATGTGAGCTAAAGGTCCAAGGTATTGCAGGCTTTCCCCTGTTAAACTCTTTTACTGTATATGCATTAAAGTTCCAAGATATTGCAGGCTTGGACCATGACCCCTGTTAAGCCGTATATACATTGTATGTACACTAAAGTTCCAAGATATTAGAGGCTTGGAACGTAACCTCTGTTTAAGATATGCACAAAGGTGCTAAAGTTATTGATTTTTTCAGTTCAATTATAAGGCAGTTAGTATAGTCGAAAAATTACTAGTCGATACAATTGGAAATTGTGCTTATAATCTTAATTTTCAAATTTACCATAACAATTTGTAATATCTTATAAGTATATCTTACATCATAAAGTTGTAGATTTCACTGACAGGTAAACTTCCATTTCTACTGTTCTTCAAAGCCATTGATATAAGACAACTGTACGAATACACAGGTTTAGGATATACCTTCTCTACAGCATCACTAGATTTTGGCACATTGGGAACATTTTGGCTGTTGGAAGGCGAATATGAAAAGTTATTAGGTTGTGTGGTACTAATTCCATTATGTAAATGCTTCACTAACACAGGAGAACGTTGGGACGGTGAACCTTCTTGTTGTTTGAAATTCTGAACGTGGGTAATTGTGTTATTGTTAATATTCACGTTTGAATGTGTCAATGTATAACTCTGTTGTGATCCTATGGGTTGAATTTTCACAAAACTCCGGACATTGTCTGTTTGAGCGGGTTGTTGGAACTGTGTATTGTTGACTTGGCGTACGATAACGTCATCATCCGTTGTTTCAACTTTGACTGTTACAGAGTCTGGTTGTGACACCTTCTTGAATGGACGTACAAATGTCTGTTGAAGCACATTCTGTGGGTTGACTAACAAATTTGGATTGTTATTTTCAATTTCAAACGAATTGTCAAGTAAATTTTGATTAAGTTTTGAAACATCGTCACACTGAAAGTTTTGAATCCACTCATCAATGGTAGCACTTGTATCAAAGTTAAATCCATGATTACTTGGTTCATTTCCAGTTGTTAAATAATTGTCAAACGCAAATTTGTCAGATCCTTGGAGTATTTTTTCCATTTCTTTTTGTAAATCGTTGTCTAAAGACACAGAGTCCAGAAAATCCATGTCAGTCATATTATGGTAGGCCATACTTGTCATCATTCTGGTAAATTTAACACCAGAATTTCTGTAAAAAAACAAATGAAAAATTAATAGTTTGTGTATACATGTAGCTACAAATTTGTATTTGAGTTTCAAGAAATATGCAATTGCCAAAATTGTCAATTTTCCAAGCAGGTGAAATTGTATGATCTTGGTTGAGTAATATGTAACAATAATATACAATGTATTTGTACATTGGTACATGTAAGGGATAAAACATACTCATCAAATTTAGTCAGTAAGTGTGTACCACATGTCTCTGGAATAACCATATGATTATTATCTCCTTGAGATAGACTTCCAAACACATTTTCTGCTCTGTATCTCCGAGCTGAAGACATTTTCAGCACTGTATCTGATTCAGAGCAAAAAATGTCTGAGGAAGTCTAATCTCAACCAGATTATAATAATCTTTATATGGTGTGCTCATTCAAAAGAATGGAAAGCCAATAATTTAGGTCTTTGAGTGCAAGAAAACCAAAACCAGGACAGCCAGAAATCATTTCCACATCCTCTATGTTGTTTAGGTAAGCATTACTAACCAGTTAATCATAATAATTTTATTTTACAATAAAGATCAAGATTATCATAATATGTGCACAAACCTTAAAACATATTAGATTTTTATTTACAAAGTTTCAAGAAATGTCATTATTGTATGTCTTTTAATTTTAGTGTGCACTGAATGTTATGAATAATAATTAACATTGTGAACATTTTATATACATTGTGGTCATATGTAAAAAGAAAATTTACATATTCACACATTGTGTGTATTATGAAAAAAAAATGGCCACAATGTGGAGATAGTATTCTTTTGTTTACTTTTTCGAATTTTGATTTGAAACGCATGAAAATTAACAATAAATTACAGGAAATATATATGATAGGTTTATATGTTAACATATTAATGTTCAAACGTTACTACAATTCGCTCGTTTTCATATTTCCCAGTAAAAAAATGTGATGTCGACATTTTTCTTGGTAGTAAATATTTAGGTCATTGTAGTAACTTTTTTGGCTGCGCTCCAAAATCATGTTTCATTCAAAATTACAATGAAATATTATTTTAATACATTTCTTACATTACCTGACTATAGAACTGTCAATATTTTTCCGGAGTTGTGTATTCCAATAGTTTCGAAAAACGTGCAAAAAATCCAGGAAGTTAAAGACACAGGTGTAAAAATGTCGGATCTACAAATTTTCCACGTTCAACCCACTGGACAAAGAACAGTAATAGATTCAAATTTCTGTAATCTGATTGGATATCGCCGATGAGAAATTTAAAATCACTACAATTTGATTGGACAATCCATGGCAACATCCACCACAATGTTCCAAATAAGGAAAATTAATTAACCGTAGTTGCAGGTGCCTTTACACGAACATAAATACGGAGCAAAATACTATCGTTGATACGATTTTACTCTTAAAAATGTAATCGATTGTAAATCCTTATGCAAGTGTCCCTCGATATCGAACAAATAATTCAAGGTCATGATAGAACTATGTTTTGACTTGCGAATGAATATAACTCTATTTTGTGAACTCGACCGTGTCAAAAAGGTTCCCCTAGGGGAAAATAGTGACAGCTCATTCATGATTTAATAAGAACGGTTGAGTAATTTTGATGACTTAACACTGCACTGTGTCGTTTGACACATAAGACGTCCTATTATTATCCATATTATATGTTGTTACAATCATTGTAGTATGGGTCCTTGATTGGAATAAAGAATATCTTATCTTGTTTGAGTACATTTTCTCATATAGTGTTTATATTTATTATTTATTATATAATTATACGTCCTTGATCAGATATGTTATGTTTCTGAACATACTATATATCATATGCCCTTAAAATGGAAAGGACACTCTTGAACATATTTATTTTATATTCAGTATTTCCATGGGTGATTTGCTACGTCACACGCACGGATACTTGAACATCGCCTCGAGGTAGGTTTATGCAGTTGTACAATTTAAAAAAAGGAAAACTAACATAAGATAATTTTATTGTAAAAAGATCTGCGCCCCAAAGGAGCAGATAATACAAACAACACATAAGACAACCATCAAACGGATATATTCAATACATATCATATATAAAGTTAATAATACTACACTTTACACTCTACAACAACAAGAGCAAAGAAAACCACAAATTCAATTACAAATAATACAATTTTACACTTACTTTATAACAATAATAATAATAATGATAACGGGCAATGACTCATGACTAGTTAAATAAATAAATAAAATCACCTTGATCTATAAAATGTTTTTCCTTTCATCAATAAGACTATCAGTTAAAAGTTTACACAAAATGTCTAAAATTATGTTATCATCAGATGACAGAAGCCAATATAGTTTATCCTTATCAGATAAAGATTCAAAATTTGTATTATAACTTTTAATATTTTCAATAAAGGAAGATCTTGTTGTATCCAATGCACTGCATTTTAGCAGAAAATGAATTTCATCTTCTACTTCAGAAGAACACAATTTACAGAATCTCTGGTGTGCTTTTGCACCAGTATATCTACCCTTTTCTATCTCAAGATCATGAGCACTAAGGTGAAATCTGGTTATAATTTTTCTCTTTCTATAATCCCCCCACTCTAAATATTTTTCAAAGCAAAAATTTGACTTGAACAATCTACATGTTCTTAACTTATTTCCATGTTAGAGTTATCTCTAAATAATTCTTCTTGCCATTTCAAAATATATTTTTCCTGTAGTAATTTTATAACTTTGTGTCTAATTAATTTTCGTTTAAATTTAACCGGCGAAAGACCGAGAAATCGACAAATGGCTTTTACACAACTAGTCCACGATCCTTTATTTTCATTGGCCAGCTGTTCTGATACAAACAAATGCTTCCTTTAAAAGAATATCATCACTATTTAACAATCTAACATATATAGGATAACATATTAAGTAAAACTTCTAACATTAAAGGGTATCTACCTAACTCCCCCATAACTCCAATGTTTGTTGTCCTTTTATTCACTTCTAAAACATATCTACAAAATTTCTTGTGTATATTTTCTAGTGGAAAGCTATTACATAGTTTAATAAAAAAAAAGTTATCTTTTGAGCTTAACTTGAAACCATGAAAATAACCCCAGATTCCACTACCATACATCATGACCGGTTTCACAGTATGGTCAAATAAATGGACAAGATTCTTATATTTGGTTTATGACCATCAAAACCTTTTATCAGCTTAAAATAGGCTTTCAGGCCCTTTTTATACAAATTTTGCTTTGCCTCGGTGAAGGCTCCAGAAACAGAAAAAGTAATTCCAAGGTATGAATATCTCCTAACGTCCTTGATCAGATATAACAAAACCAAGTCGTTCACCGAAGGGCCCACATATCAGACTTCATTGTTAGCATACATTCATTGCGTGGAAACCCGTCAGTTTTGCAAACACTTCTGTACAGTTAAAATTCCGGGCAAGGATACCGTTCACACAAAACCCATCCTACTGCACAAACGTGTTTGCAAAACCGACGGGTTTCCACGCGATGAATGTTACTGTGTATCATCTGTACACGGAAAATAGCTATCACTGAAGCGTAACACACCAAGTTACAAGTTGTCAAGGTAAGTAAGAAGTCGTTTTACTGCGAAAACACAAAGTTTTCATTGAAACTGTTAGTATGGCAGATTCCAGATAAATACCGCTTATACTTTTTGGGCTCATAAACTAAAGGAACTTCGTTAAAATTGTTTGATGCGTGATAATGCTCAGCTAGTACTTCAGAAAACAACCTTTCCTCACAAAATTTTACGAAATAAAATGATGTAGACGCTTTCGATGAATAAAACATAACCGGAAAAGTAAAATTTAGTGACGAATCATCTGAAATTATATCCCGTTTGATACACTGGTAATTGGATTTGGAAATATAACACCATTAATCGATCAGAAAGTGTACGGGTTTAACCACATTATTTAGTTTGTCACTCAAAACCGGTAAAATTCCAGATGACTGGAGATATGGTAGTGTCTGTCATGTATTTAAAAAAGGTGATAAAAACAACCCTATAAATTATAGACCGATCTCACTCACATGTATCAGCTGCAAACTTTTAGAACATGTTGTAACAAGCAGTATCATGAAACATCTAGAATACAATAATATATTATACGATCTTCAGCACGGGTCCAGATCATCCCGTTCTTGCGAAACACAACTAGTATCATTCATTCAAGACCTGACCAAATCATCAGATAAAACTGACCCCATAATAATGGACTTCGCTAAGGCTTTCGACAAAGTGTCACATAAACATCTCATGTACAAAATCAGCTATTATGGTATAAACTGCAACGCTTTTCACTGGATAAAAGACTTTCTTACAGACAGAACACAAACGGTTATCCTTGAGGGAGAAACATCTAACAAAATACCTGTAACATCTGGTGTCCCTCAAGGAACAGTACTTGGACCTATATTATTTCTCATATTCAGAAACGATCTAGCAGACTACATCCAACACAGCACTCTCCGTTTATTTGCAGATGATAGCATCATATACAAACAAATAAAAAACAAAGAAGATGCAATAAAACTCCAACAAGATCTTGATGCTGCAGGTAAATGGGAACAAGACTGGCTCATGCACTTCCACCCAGACAAATGTACAGTATTAAGTGCAACACAAAAGCGGAAAACAATCTCGCATACGTACCAATTGCATGGGCACACACTAGAGAAAGTTGACTCTACAAAATATTTAGGCATTACCATTAAGAATAACTTAAAGTGGGACAAACATATCAACACCATGACAGCTAAAGCTAATCAGTCACTAGGATTCATTAAAAGAAATTTAAAAGTACATTCACCAGCCATCAAAGAACATGCATTCAAAGCTTTAGTCCGAGCGAAATTGGAATATTGCAACACCATTTGGGACCCACACACACAACAGCAAAAACTTAAAATTGAAAAAATTCAACGGAGAGCGTCCCGCTATGTCAGTAACAGGTACCACAATACAAGTTCTGTAACAGATATGATGTCTGACTTGAATTGGGCCCCACTTGAGGTGCGCCGCATAATGTACATACTCATATTCTTTTACAAAGTCATACACCACTTAGTTGCCATACCATATTCAAACCTATTAACTCCAGTTGACACAAGAACCAGACACACAAATCCAAATTCATTCAGGCACATACAGACATCAAAAGACTGCTACAAATACTCATTCTTCCCCAGGTCTATCACACTTTGGAATCAACTGCCTACAACATTTACCACTGCAGACACAGTTGACGGTTTCAAGAGCATGATCCCAGTATCTGCCTTGATTCCAATTTTCACTCATACTCATAGTAGTTATCAAATGTATATAGTTTTAACCTTTGAATTATTGTATATACATTGTATGTTAAACTTTATGCATAACTAAATTTAATACGGCGCTCGGCCAATAATCTTCAGTAGTGAAGGATGGCTAGAAATGTAAAGAAGAAGAAGAAGAAGAAGAAGAAGAAACCCGTACACTTAGCCAAAACCCGTAGACTTTCTGATCGTAAAAAAGTATCCGATTTCTCTTTAATGATGCAGAAATGAAATCAATTTCTGGTGACACTTAGTTGTTTATGTTGATTGATCCATATATTCGTAGTTTATGATTGACAAATGTATTAGCTACTCTTAGTATCATCTTTAAATGCCAGGAATGAGCAAGTTTCGTAAAAACTAGTAACACACATGTTTCGATTTTTAATCAATTACAGGACTGCTCTTGTAAAGTGTTCGTTAAATGTCACGAAATACTATTCCCGGACCTATAATAAACGCCATGTTATTAAAATATACAGCTTTAATCCTTAAAATTCTATTATTTCTTACCTGTTGTGAATGTAAAATAGTATCCTACGCGTCAGTGGTAGCTATTTCCCGTGTACAGATGATACACAGTGAATGTATGCTACCAATGAAGTCTGATATCACTGTGTAGCATCACCACCGGATATAGGTACCTCGTGAAGTCAGGTAAGGTCAAATTCTTTCTTATTTTCATTATATTCTACGTTTTGCTGACAAGTAAAGTTTTGTTATATTGATTCTATTAATGTAGCTACTATTTAAGGCTAATTATGATCCGTAATTGGCTTTCTCTCTCTTCAAATCGTCAGAATCGGACCGGGTGGTACCTGTTCAAAGAAGCATGTGACGAGTTCAAAGTTGTAAAAAACAGAATCGGACCGGGTGGTACCTGTTCAAGAAGCATATGACGAGTTCAAAGTTGTAAAAAACACGTTTATCCTTTAACTATTCATTTGACGTTTTTGTAGAACAAAGTTTTATCACATTTAAGCTTGAACAACACTGTATTTCGAAATAGACTATTGTTTTCACAGAGAAATGCATGTAAATAAAGCGACATCGCTGTTCGGCATATAGTAAAGTATCTATTCCCCGTACAATTTATCCGCTTTATTTTTTAGGTATTTCGTGTGAAAAATCCGCCCCTGAATAGGTTGTAACAAAATGTGAATCTGGAAAAAAATGAAACATGAAATACATAGTTAATTAATGAACTTGTATATCGTTCTCGGTACATGTAGTAACGATCCAGGCTTGAGCTTATAATGGCAGTAAAATAAACTTGTCTGGCGTCCATGGTTCGAAAATTGCGGGACAATTGTACGGGTAACGAGTGGGGTTCGTGTAACTCTATAGTTTTTGCATAGTGTTTTGTGGTTCCTTGTTTGACCCTGTCCCCTTTTCCTTTGGTCGTTGTAATGTCTGATATAGTCTGACCATCTTCGATTTGATTCACATCGTGATGTAATAGTTAGCACACTCGTCTCGAGTGCGGTACGGTATACGGTGGATTCGAGGCCCGGTCGGGTCAACCCACATTTATCCTACAAAAAAAGG
>MJUT01059560.1:303623-317499 GCA_002080005.1 Gigantidas platifrons
AGTCGCTTGAATTTCAATGATTTAAATAAAGGAAGAGTAAAAAAAAAATTATACTATATATATATACAATATTTTTTTTACTCTTCCTTTATTTAAATCATTGAAATTCAAGCGACTATGGCTCTACCATGTACACTACATTTTTGTATATTTCTATATACATATTCTCAAACGTCTCGCAACCGCATCAGTGGCGTAATGGTTAGCGTGCTCGCGTCGAGAGCGGTATATCGTGCGTTCCAGCCTCGATCGGGCCAAACCAAAGACTACAATTTGTATTTGTTGCTTCTCCGCGAAGCATGCAGCATTAAGAAGAAAGAGCAGAGACTGGTTGGTTAGGAATCAGGATAATGTGTCCGAGTAGGACAACATGTCTATCCGCGGACTGTTGTTTCAGTGAGATAGCACTATACAACTCCAACTAAGCATGTTGGTCTAATACACAGCTGACTTTGTCATCATTTTATTGAAAATTAACTTGTTCTCGTCATGATATAGCTGAAACATTGCTCAGTTGGCGTTAAACAACGATCACTCACTCAAACATCTCGCCTTTTTTCTCCCGTCAAAACCGCGGATGGTCTGCTGGTTTCTACAATCCGAAGGTGTTTATTAAAGGCATATTGTCTACCAAAATCGTAATTTTGTCAAACCCAAAATTATTGTCGTTTTCCGTACTGACCTTCATAAAATGAACAGTTATGACAAAAAAAACCCAAAACTATCGTTATCGGAATTATTGTCCAGGATGACAAGAATTCAATTTAAACCCGCCTCTATTCATATGATCTTCAATGTGAACCCGTCTTGAGCATGCGCATTGTTTAGAAACAATAAACAACATGTCGGAAGAGAAAGTGTCAACGCGTGGAAGAAAGCGGACTGACGGATTCAGACAGAAAGAGGAATAGAAGTGCAGTATCTTCCAAATGGAACAAATGCAGGATATATGTAGGGGATCCGTTGGACGGTTGGAACGAACTGAAGGAAGTGCTACGCGTCCAAACTCACGCTGAAGTGGCAGAAATTGGCATTGGAAAGACCTCGAAATGAAATTCAGGCCAGTTATATACGAACCTGAAGTGACAAATGGATATGACCAATCAAGAAGGGTTGCACGGGCTAACTAGCCAAAATTATTACCTCTACACCAGGTAAAAGATTTTGCTTGATAGGTAAGCCGAGCATGTTGCCTTCTTTTCTCGATCGTTTTTCATATTTTATGAATTTATGATGATGCCTATGATCATTTTCGGTAGATATTATTCAATATAATAATTTTGCACCTGGCAACAGCAAATTATTGTCAATGAGTAGCATAAAACGGCCATATTTGCGAGGTAAACAAACACGACATGCCGTACAGTATCCGGCCTACTGGCATAAGAATAGATAAAAATAGATTTGGCCTCGCTCAGGTCAGTGCATAATTAACGATGATCAGCATTTTTAAATCGAAAAAACAATCATAGCAGATACGAACATCTCCATTGCTTTGTACAAGTCCACTTCAAAATCTCGACGAATATGCACCAATCCAAGGGGAGATAGCCTGTCATTCTTCATGATCGACCTAACATAATTTTTCAAACACCTCAGTACACTAAATGACATTTCAACAGTACTTGCTATTGTCATGGTTAACAAAACACATAATATTGTATCTATAGAAGGATAGAGAACTGGATTTACTAGTAAGTGTTGTTGGCAAATCATTACGTTTAGTAATGACCCAGTTGGTTCCTGAAATCCTCTAATGACAAATAAATGTCAGCCTGATATGCCTCGTATATTGTTGCAACATGATCATCAGTTAATTTGTCTACAGCACGGGGCAGTAGATGCTGTGCATGGAAGCTGTTTTCCGATTTAAGGAGACGTGTTTCAAGTTCGTAATCAAATTGTCCAAAAATGGATAGTACAAAGAAATTCGCCAATACTGATTTGGCGTTTCCGCGGGGTGATTGTCCCTGGTAGTCTGTCTACCACCTCGCCTGAGCATACTATCACATATATCAAAAGATTTGGCAAAGTTAAGTGCAGACTGATACAACGCATCCTAAACCGATTCAACTCTTAGCATTTCAATCACGGTCTTGGATTCTTTGATTGCTTCAAGAATGTCGTTATCGGTATTATGGAGGAATGTTGACATATAAACAGTGCTATGTAAATATGTTCCGCTATTACCAAAGCTATGATAAACTGAAACCGTATGATGGATGCAAGAAACTGACCGGCTTTGTCATCGCCTTGGTTTTGTAAGCGTTCTAACGTATGGACCACTTATATAATAGTTACTTATGTATAGGGCATTATCGGGATTTATAGACTGCCCAAGGGACAGTAGTATTGACAGAAACATTGATAATGCCTGAGCCGCAGGCGAGGGCATTATCAGTGTTGAAGTCAATACTACTGTCCCAAGGGCAGTCTATAAATCACGATAATGCCCTATACATAAGTAACTATTATTTTTATTTCATTGAAGGAAATAAGACTTTATAAATAATTTTGCTCATTTTGGTACATTGACAACTGCACGATCTCCGTTGCGTTTTAAAAAGGGGACGCAACTCTAAAACGTCGAGCAGTCATTAACTGGTAGATTTCTTTAACGCAGATTAATGCATGACACATGACTATGTCTACACCAATGAAAAAGTGGAATTGAGAACTGATATGAAATAAAACTGGATATTGACGTCTTAAAGGTATACAATGCGTACGCTCGACTTGTCCATCACATAATTACCATACGTCTTATTAGTGATATATTAATTATACTGATTTAATTAGACTGTTAAAAGTAACAATACCTTTTTTTTTCCCCTTTTTTTAACCTGCCGATGTGCACGGAATGGCGTGACAGCGTATTATACTATATTGCAGCTACGCCTCTGCTCAGTAGTGATACAGTATATATATGTGGTATTATTACCTAATGCTCTTGGGCAATAGAACGACGGTCGTTCTATTCCGCTGTAGCTGTAGCGTTCTATTGCCCGCCACCTTTTGACCCGCTTTATGATTGGTCAATTACGTCTCATGAATATTCATTAACTCGACCAAATCTTTATCAATGGGTCTAAATTCCAAATGTAATAAACGTTCGAATGATAACTCATAATTTGTTATTGTTAACTGTTTTGAAAAATGCAATTTAATTACTTTATTCTTATCTCTCTATCCCAAAACTTTGAAAGTACAAAAATATGCATCCCAAAACTACTATTAGCTGGGACTATTATACAGTATCATGAATAGTCCCAGCTATTAGGTAATAAAACAATTATTTAATGTGTAGCCATGCCAGAAATGTTTTCCCTCTGTACTAGGAACAGCTCAAGTGTTCTATTGCAGGGGCGGATCCAGGGGGGCACACCCGGCGCGCCCCCCTAAAATTGGAAAAAATATGATTTTTTTTGCGTAAAATCGTGATTTTTCACACGAAATACCCCAATAATTTTCGCCCCCCCCCTAACTTCAAATCCTGGATCCGCCCCTGTATTGCCCTCAGCCGTTGGCTTTGGGCAATAGAACACTTGAGCTGTTCCCAGTACCTTGGGAAATATATTCTGGTCTATTTCCTGGCTACACATTAAATAACTGTATACTATTGTACCTGATCTCTGCTAAAGTGCAATCCAGGAAATTCAAAGAAACGATATCACACGTACATGCATATACCAACAAAACATAAATAAAAAAAATGTAATCCTTGTAATGCATATCTTAGTTTGTACTAAGAAGTGGATAGTATATTTGGGCTTGTGGACAAAACATTGGATATCTGCAAGGGCCAACAAGGGACGGTGCTTATCATATTTGGCGGGAAATCAAATATCTGGCCGATAAGCAGGTAATTTTATTTCCAATCCAGAAACCCACAAAGGGAATACATGTATAAAGATCACATGTTATATACATACAAGTGGGGAATATATTGATCGATTTTAAGTGTACATACTACACATACAGTACACAAACACACCTGATATCTCTGATAAAAAATACATACTTGATTTGAGCAAATATATTCAAAGGGAGATAATCAGAATGTTAAACACGATAAAGTTGTAAAGGAAATCGATGTGACTGAAACAAGATAACTGTATACAGTTTTACAACGGTGGACATGACTCACAGAAAGGTAATATGTATCAGAGACGGGAGATTCTTATTATATAATAATAGATATTCTTCATTGTGCTATAATGACAGGGATACCAAATATATCCATTTCGACTAGGCCTATACAAGGATTTAAATCCTTGGCCTATAGTATTATAAACTTGCACAATTTTCGAAAAGGGTGCGACACCCTTTTCGAAAAGGGTGCGACACCTGGCTTCTTGCCCAACTGTCATCTACATCTTGAACTCATCTATTACAGTTGAGATATTACAGAAACTAAGATTACAAATTTATGATTTAATTTGTGTTTAACATCACTTTTATATTTTTCTTCTTATTTTACTTTTATTATATAAGAATATTTATTATTCCAATCAATGGGCCCACAATAGGGGCAAACAAATTGCATACATTGATTATTGTCATTGGAGGCAATTATACATATATATAAATACAAATAAATACAAATATAAAAATATTTATTATATATCCTTCCACAGTAAAGTGTAAATTACACAGGTGAGGTAACATATTTTGGTTGGTTTGTATGATATGAGAGACATGATTTATTATATGTCTCTGGTTTGTTTATATATACTTTACACAGTGGAGCTTACATACAAAATGTACTAAGAATATAATGAAATATTACTGGTTGAAGAATTCCCTTAATTTTGAAAGATATTTATGTAAGAAGAGTTTGAAGATACCAAAGTGGTATTCAGAAAACAAAATGACAAACAGCGATCTTCAAAACACTACAAAATGTACATAGAAAACTAAAGATCAAGCAACACGAACCCCACTAAAAACTGGGGACAAACTTGGGTTCCCCCAGAAGCATAATCAGTTCCTGCTCTACTAGTAGAACCTGTTGTGTTGGTCCAATTACAAACCCAGTGATAAGTCATGAATGAGAAAGTGCTTACGACAAGTGGAACATATTCTTGGTCATTGATATTAAAAGGGGAAATGTTTGAGGAGATTATATTTTGTTTTTTTCTCATGATTATTTGATTAATCTCTTTTTATTTGAAGCAGGCTGATGGAAGTGACAATTCTAGAAATGACAGCTTAAAAGATTTTTTCAGAAGTGTGCGCCTTGGTAAAGTCAATGATGTCAGGTAAATGCTGTGTTTTCTTATTGTTAATTGCAACATCTTTTACAAAAAAAAATTGAAACACGATTGAATACACACATTTGTGACACTTGTATCAAATGAAACAACAGACGATTTCCACATTTCATGTAAGCTAACCGCCTTGGTAGTTCTCCCTTTGATTGCAGAAGAGTGGAAATTTTTGGTATTTTATTTTAATTATATATATGTTACCTGTAGATCTTGAAAGCTGATTTGAAACAAATAATAAATGTAAGATTAGGGTTAGGGTATTGGTGTTTGACGCCACTATCAACAATATTTCAGTTATATCGTGGCGGTCAGTTTTATTGGTGGAGGAAATCGGAGTACCTGAGAAAACCACTGACATGTCACAAGTCACTGACAAACTTTACCACATAATGTTGTATCGAATAAACCTCACCATTAACAGGGTTTGAACTCGCAACTGAAGTGGTGATAGGCACTGATTGCACAGGTGGTTGTAAATCCAGCTACCATACGATCACGACCATAATGGCCCCCTCTTGAAAACTGATTTGGAGGGGTTAGGGTTATGATGGTGAATGCCACTTTCAACAATATTTCAGTTATATCGTGGCAGTCAGTTTTATAAATATAATTGATACAAATAATGATTAAAAGTACCACTTCTTTGTACAGGTAATATTGTGTGCAAACATACAGGTACTTGATATCATTGGTATGTGAAAGACAATAATGTTGTCACATGATACTAGTTTCAACCAATATGAGTTTAGTAATATTTCCAAATACAGACAGAATTTAATTATTACAATTATAAGGAGTTAAGAAACAATTATTAATTTCGTATTGACTGCTTTTTGTGAAAAGAAAGTTTAAACAGTGATGGTCAACAATGCCACAAATCAAAACAAACAATCACCTTTCGCCTCAATCATTGATCATAAAAAAGGCCATGACATATGGTATTGGAAATCCAGGTCCTGGATAGGGGTGGTCACAAAAATGGGACAGGGGTAAATTGGGTAATTGGATTCAACCCTTCCCCTTTGTATATTGGTTGTGGTTATGGGGTTTGACACAGCTTTCAACAACACTTTCAATATTTCCTTTATATTGTGGCGGTTTTGTAAAATGGATCTCCAACGACAACAAAGATATAAACAAACATTAGATTTATATTCAGTTAATGCATAAACTTGAGTTAGATATGCAGAGTTTATAATAAACAATTTATTTCTCTCTCAAATATGTTTATTCTCTTTGTAAACTTATAAACTTATGTGTTAACTTATTTGACTGGTGACATGAAGGACACAATTTATCCACAAAGAGTAATGTCCCTTGGTAGCATTCTTCTGTGTTTTTGTTGCAGACGTCATGTAGAAGATGGTAATATCAGTGTAAATACTAAAGATGATTGGGATAATTCTCCTTTGTAAGTATTGCAACATTACTGAACAATTGTTTTTGACGTTAGAGAATACCGAAGGGGCAATCAAAAATGGACAATCCAGAGAAACTGGCAACAAGACAAAGAAAAACACAACACAATATGTGTTGGACACCACTATGTGCAAACAAAAACAAACAACACAAATAAAACACGAACCCTCCTACAAACAACGGGAGGTAAAGACAAACCGAATATCACATTTATGCAGAAATCATAACGGACATCACAACACAGAACTTAAGTTTGCCTCACAATGTCACCAACTTCACTTACCACTTAACAAGGTATTGACTTGAGTCTTCGTTAAGTTACTACAAATTTTCTGGAAAGTTCTAGGAATTTGACATTCTTATAAAATGAGACACATAATTATGTTTTTCACCTTTTTTAGCTCACCTTGCTAAAGGCAATGTGAGCTTTTGCCATCACTTGGCGTCCGTCGTCTGTCGTCCGTTAACTTTTCACATTTTAATTTTCTCCTCTGAAACCCCTCAGCCAAATGAACTGAAACTTGGTAGGAAGCATATATAGAAGGTCCTCTCTAAAGATTGCACATTTTGTCCTGATCCATTAATAAACATGGCCGCCAAAGGCAATTCTTGTTTCAGATTGGCTGATTTTTAACAATCTTCTTCTCTGAAACCGCTTGGCCAAATGAACCGAAACTTGGTAGGAAGCATCTATGGAAGAAGGTTCTCTATAAAGTTTGCTCATTTCGTCCCGATCGGTTAACAAACATGGCCACCACAGGCAATTCTTGTTTCTGATTGGTTGATTTCTAAAAAAAATCGTCTCTGTTAAAAGAAAGATAGCTCTTGCCATTATCTCCCTTAGAAATTAATTACCGGTAATGCTGATATAGTGTAACATGTTTATTCTATACATTACAAGTAGGTATTTACATTTTAATATTCCCTTTTAGCAAACCTTGCCAAGGGCAATATGAGCTTTTGCCATCAATTGGTGTCCGTCATCTGTCATCCGTTTATTTTTCACATTTTAACCTTCTCTTCTGAAAACCCTCATCCAAATGAACTGAAACTTGGTAGGAAGAATCTATCTATGAAAGGTCCTCTCTAAAGAGTGCACATTTTGTTATGAAGCATCTATGGAATGTCCTCTATGAAGAGTGCTCATTTAGTCCCGATCGGTTAGCAAACATGACCACCACATGCAATTCTTGTTTCTGATTGGTCAATTTCTAAAAAATGTTCTCCTTTGAAACTGCTTAGCCATATGAACCGAAACTTAGTAGGAAGCATCTACATGTATGGAAGGTTCTGTATTAAGTTTCCTCAAAGCAGAATGAAAGGAGAGCGACACAGGCTCAGCCCAGTGAGCCTCTAGTTTTCTTTTCATTTGACATACTAGTACTAGTTTTAAAGCTGCAGTGTTCACATCTTATTCCTTTAAAATTCTCATTTCATTGAATGACTATTTTTGTAGGTATCTAGCTTGTCTATGTGGTCACAAGGCTGTAGTCAAGTACCTGTTGGAGAAAGGTAAAGTTTTAAGAGAAATACACATATTACATCAATACATTTGTATTATCTAGTTTTTTATTTAATACAGTAGAACTTTGCTCGCTCGAACTCGATGGAACTGTCAAAATCTGTTCGAGCCACCGAGGTCCCGTAATTTTAGAAAGAAAAAATCCCGTTCTGACCCAGGACAGTTTCATTAAGCTATGATAACTGATGCACAGTAAAATGGGCCTTTCTCATAAAAAATATATAATCCGTTAGAATGTTCTCAAAGACTACGGCTTCTGAATACCTCTTTGGTATCTTCAAACGTACCTTAGAAACGTTTTTTTCACTTTGTTTGTGATCTATTATATAAACAGGAAATACGAGGTCGGGTATCAACACTTGGATCGATATCGGTATAATGCTTGATAATTCGGATATATATTTTTAATGGGCAATTTTCAAATTTTAGCCATTTACTTTTTTGAATTTGAAGCAATTATATTTGTTTCTTTTGATATTATATACACATATAAACTCAGGTTAATCGGAATTTCAGTATGATTACATTTCTATTTTTTTGGTATTTAGATGAACCCTGAGACCACTCAGTTTGATATTATTTGATCCCAGCAACTGTAATAAAAAAAAAAAAATAATAATAATAATTCATGTATCATCTTGTCTGTTAAAATCGGTCACCATTTTGGAATGCACTGTCACATGAGTTCAGATGTCAATGACGTCATTTTTCCTGCAAACTGCGTCCAGAAATAGATAATCGATTTACTTTCACTTTGATCAAGACAACAATGAGATTTAAACAGATAAGAAAAAATATTTATAGGTTTTGGTGCCAAAATGGTGCCATTTTACTACTACCATTTTTTAATAATTAAAGTCAAATATTTCCAGAAAAAAGCAGTCCGTAGTGGATAATTTGCATATCCTGGGTTTGTTTACATTCCACTGCGCATCTTTACCTATATATACAACTCTATAAGGCAGCGACAATTGTATTGTTTTCGTTCTGAAATTCAGTAATTCCTTTGACAATTTTCAGATTTTTAGCGGGAAATTGTGTGGAATAAATATGATTTAATGCAAATTCTGTACATGGAAATGGATAAAACTGTACATGAAAACAGAGAATTTATCTGCTGAAAACAAGTGATGGCAAACACAATTTAATGAAAAAATGTTCAAATATAGAAAAAGCAAATTAAAAAAATATTGTAAAATACAATCTCCTTGACTATTTTATGGTTGACCGATTTTAGGTAGCGTGACTTGTGCGCCATTATAAAACTTATGCAAACACAGGTCAGTGAGCCAACATTTCTTCATCGAAGTAAACATGGCATTTATCTTTGATATAAATACCAATTTGAATGAGAATAATAAGGAAATGTCTTAACTGACCGATTTACGGTCACAGGTGGATAATAACAATTTTAAATATTGTTGTAATAAACTTTATTACGATTGTAAACATTCGATTGTTACCCCCCCCCCCCCCCCCCCCCNCCCCCCGCGATAGCGGTGAGGGGATATAGTAATAGTGGCCGTCTGTCTGTCCGTCCGTCACACTTTTTTGTTTACACGATAACTTGAGTAAACATGGATAGATTTGAATAATTATTTGCATGTGGCTTGTAATTATCATTATCATGGATGGGTTCTAACATGGAAATATTTGAAGCAAGGGTTTTGGGGGAAAAGCTTAGTTTTTGGTTGGAAAATCACAAATTTTGAGAATTGTGTCTCGTTTACGCGATAACTTTAGTAAACATGGATAGATTTGAATAATTTTTGCATGTGGCTTGTAAATATCATTATGTTGGATGGGTTCTTACATAGAAATATTTGAAGCAAGGGTTTTGGGGGAAAATCTTAATTTTTGGTTGAAAAATCAACAATTTTGATAATTGTGTCTTGTTAACGCGATAACTTCAGTAAACATGGATATATTTGAATAATTTTTTGCATGTGGCTTGTAATTATCATTATCTTGGATGGGTTCTAACATGGAAATATTTGAAGCAAGGGATTTGGGGGAAAATCTTAGTTTTTGGTTGAAAAATCACAAATTTTGAGAATTGTGTCTTGTTTACACAATAACTTTAGTAAACATGGATAGATTTGAATAATGTTTTGCATGTGGGTTGTAAGTATGTTATACATTAAAACTGCAAGGCTGCTTTCTATAAATATATAAAGCTAAATATTATGCAAGTGTGGGGGGATACGTCGCATATTCATGTGCTAGGCGGTTCTTTTATTTTATTTATTGTCGAGCGTAGGCTCGGCTTGGTACAATCAGCGACACGAGTCTCGGGTTCAATGATCGTTCTTTATTAATCGTAATTAATGGTTACTAATTAAGCCACTGCTGAATTTAATGACTAATTAACACAATTGATGACAAGTTTATCCCTCTACCTGTAATTGTTAAGTACATTGTAAACAATTATCTGTTGATAATTTGACATTTATCACACCTTGCAGTAAGCACATTCAACTGTAACATGCATCTGTCAATTAAATTGCGATGTTCGAGTTTGACATGGCAAAACTCATGATTTTATTATTGACGGGACCATTTATTGAGTTCGACTGTACGAGGTATCAGTGTTCGAGCGAAAGAGTTTTTTTTACTTAGAAATATAAGGAAAATTGACGGGATTTTCAAATCAGTTTGAACCATCCATGGTATTCGACCTATCCAAGTTCGAGGAACCGAGGTTTGACTGTATTTGAAATTTCTATATGTAGGCATGTCAATAGACCGACATGTCTAAGTAAACAATTTACACAAGATTATACTTGTTGATTTACAGGTGCCAGATATGACTCAGAAAATATAGAAAGTCAGCGTTGTTTCCTCGCATCGCTGACGGAATCCATTAGAGAACTTCTGAAACAGTATGAAAGTTCCTTGGTATTAGACAGTAGTCATGGTAGTGTGACAGACCTGAAGTTTGTAGACTATTTAAAGAGGTAAAGGACAGTTGAGCTCGTTGTATCACTTGTTGTCTGTCATACTTTGTCCTTTAATTTTTCCACATTTTAATCTTCTCCTGCCAAATTGCTCTTCCAAATGGAACTAAGCTTGGCAGCAAAGTCATTGGGTAGAAGAGATTAAGTTTTTCAGAAATGAAGTTGATTCTCCATGGTGATGGGCTAGTAGAGGACCTAAAAGGGGCAATTAAGTAAATATTTAAAAGTGTCTTCTCATGTATTCTCCGTGATATTTTTTGAACTGTGAGCATCATTTTGATATCATTATGTAGATTTAGGTAGATTTTGTTTACAAATGAAGGTACTAGGGTTTATGTAGGCAGAGTTATGGTCCAATTTTAAGTTTCACATTGACTGCAACAAGGAAATTTTAATTGTGATGTTTTATGAAAATGCAGATATAAAGGGCATTAATCATCATTTTGATACATAGATTCAAGCTTGTACAAATGAAGACCCCAATGGTCTGTTGGATCTGAGCCTTGGAGGTTCATAATATAATGTCTTTTACAATGGAACTAAGAAAAAATAATACCGGTTTTCTCAAGATCCAAGAATGAGAATTAAATTATGTTTTGCATGAAGTATCCTTTTGAAATCCAAGATTCAAGGAAGTCTGGAATGCAAAAGTTCTGATGATCTAAAGTTTAACACAGGTCAGTCTATGCGATATTCTCAAGAACGTACAATGTACCAGTAAATGTTATTGTATTTTACACTAAGTTTGCTTGTAAAATGGACATTGAACCTTGTACAAATAAAAGACCCAATGGTATATGGGTTCCAAGTGTGAGCCAAAATTATCTCCCCTAAGGCTTTATTATATCACCTTAATATAGACTGCATTGAAACTTCCAACTTTTGACAAATGATTTCTCTTAAGAAAAAGCATATATGGAAATGCAATTGTAAATAGCTTTAATTTAGTTCGAAGAAAATGTGTCTGTTAACATTCTTGAAAAAATAGGATATGTACGGATGTTAAACTATTCATATATAATTTTTTTATACAGTTTATACAGGACAAAAATCTGACTTTTTTTTTAACAGTTCTTGTCCAAAAATGGCAATACAAACTTTAGGGAAGCCACTAAAATTTAGAGTCAGTATGGTTAAGCGAAAAACACAGGTATTTTTTGTCATAATTCTTAGTAAATGATTTACAAATTTATCTAAAACTAACATTTAATACAGTGGAACAGGTGCAATCTGACACCTAAGTTTTCTGACATCCTGTGACATCCGACAAAAATTTATAGTTCCAAAGCATGTTTGTTAACTAAAATAAAACAGAGTATTCCGACATCCTGTACATTCCATCACATTTCCCTGGTCCCTTGGTGTGTCAGATTAGACAGGTTCCACTGTAATTCTATTGATTGAATATTGATTTTTACATTGTAGATTGTACGAGAGAGTTCCAGATTTTGACATTCAGCTTGTTGTAAAGGGTCATTTATACCTGGCACATCGATGTATTTTGTCCGTCAGATGTCGTTATTTTGCCGATCTAATTCAAGAATCTGGTATGAAGAATGAAGGAATGCTTACATTACCAGAAGATGTTGTAAGTAAGATCAGATAAACTTTTAATGTAATTATTGGCTCCAATATTGGTTTGGCTTTGCTTGCTTTTATGGTGTTTAATGCCAATTTCAACAATATTTAAGTTATATCATGAAGGTCAGTTTTATTGGTGGAGGAAACAGAACTTCCAAGGAGAAAACCACCGACCTGCCGAAAGATACTAACAAACTTTATCATATAATGTTGTATCGAGTACACCTCGCCATGAACGTGGTTCGAACTCACAACGTTAGTGGTGATAGGCACTGATTGCATAGGTAGTTAGAAACCCAACTAACATACGATCACGACCATGACAGCCTCTCCAATGTCAGATTTAAGCATTTAAGAAAAAATTAACCTATAACACATCTAGTGTAAAATGTCTGATTTTCTAAAAATCAAAAACTGCATCTGTGATGTAATGGTTAGCATGCTTGCCTCAAGTGGGGTAGATATGGGTTTGAGGGCCCTGGTGGAGTCATACTAAAGACTATGAAATTGATATTTGTTGCTTCTCTGCTAAGCACACATCACTAAGGAGTAAGTGCGAAGACTGATTGCCTCCGAATCAGAATAATGTGTTCAAGTGGACCGACATGTCTACGCCATCAGACTGTTGTTTCAGTGAGCTAGCACTATAATTTTAATTTATGGTGTTTAACTCCACTTTTAACAATATTTCAGTTATATTGTGGCAGTTGCTAGCACTATAAAAATAAAACTTGGCATGTTGGTCTAGAACAAAGTGGAAATCATCATCATCATCTCATCAAAATGTAACTTGTTCTCGCCATGATATAGCTAAAAAAAATTGCTAATTTGGCATTGAACAAAAATAACCCACTCACTCTATAATCCTTATGCTTTCTGAAAATGTTTATGAAAATAGACCAGTCACTCCTATTTTTTAACAATATAAAGAGAAAATAAGGAGTAAATTTTGAAGTGTTCGTCAATATTTTTTTTGATATTCCAGTTGAAAGAAAAGAAAATAATACTAATAAAAGTAATGTTAATGTTAAAACACATTCTACCATAACTCATTTCATTGGATTTTCACAAAACAAAAGAAAAATCCGTTTTCAAAATCCTTTTTAGGTGGCAGGGGCTGGGGGGGG
>MJUT01059560.1:317661-332219 GCA_002080005.1 Gigantidas platifrons
TTCATGTTTGCCGTAATGAAAACTTTCATAACAGTTATCTCAGCTTTTACTGGAAGAAATGATTTTATATTTGATATATGGCTTTGGCATGGTGACTTGTACCATGTCTCCCCTTTCCAGGTTTACCGCACATCTACTTCCTGTTTGCCGTGCGACATACAAATGAACAAGTGGGGGGTATTCTTAGCACGACGTAGCGTGCAACTTCTTGTTTTACTAAATTTATATACAGGGAAAATAATATTATAACATATATATTACTTATAGTAATTAAATTACAATATGTACATCAATATATTTATTTTTTCAGGGTGGTTTTAGATCAACTTGAATAGAAAAATTTAATTACTTAGTACAAGCTTCAAGAGCAAAAATCATAACAGATAAATTTTTGAGAAAAGAAAATATGCTTTTGTCATCTAAATTTAAAGATTAAATAAAATCAGTGTATAAAATGATCATTTAAACTCAATTTTCATTGGACCAATATCCTACAGAGAGTTAAGTAAGAAACTTTCTGATTGGATACTTTGGACAAATACCCTACAGAGAGTTAAGTAAGAAGCTTTATGATTGGCTACTTTCTAGAATGACAAGGATAAAGTAATAAATTATGTGTTTATTTTTACAGTTCAAGACAGATGTTTTTGGACCTATGCTTCATTTCATTTACACAGGTATATAAAATTAAATTAAGTTTTTTTAAAGAAAATATTCCAATGCTTTTTTAATTTGCAATCATATTAAGAAGAGTTTGAAGATACCAAAGGGGTAATCAGAATCCGTATATCGAAGAAGAACAGACAACTCAATGGCCAAAAGGAGAACAGACAACTCAATGGCCAAAAGAGAAAGGACAATAGGACAAATAATGATCTAGAAATCATACACATAAAACTAAAGATCGAATAACACGAACACCACTCACATTTCGTCCCCAATTAGTTTTTGATATTTTTAAACTTTTTCTTGTCCTGAATATGCATGAAGTAATTACTTCTGGATTTAAACAACAATATAAAAAAACATCCAATCAGAACTGTGGATTAAGTAAGAAAAACGCTTTTATTAAAAGTTAAAAAGTTCACAATAGATACAAATTGACTTGAAAATCTGTATCAAATACTTAATGAAATTATTTTGATCAAGACAGTTTTATGAAGGCCCATTAGGCCTTATGAAGTATTATTCTCTAAATTATTGGATTATTTTTGTTTCAGGGAGACTAGATGTTGACAAGAAACACAAAAAAGACTTGATAAAATTAGCAAGGTTTTTACAGTTCGATAGTCTTGCTGAAGTCTTAACAAATGGTAAATAAATATAAGTTTTGTCCTTTTTAGCTCACCTGACCAAAGGCCATGTGAGCTCTTGCCATCACTTGGCATCCGTCGTCTGTTGTCGTCCGACAGACCAGCCCTCCATTCAAGATGGCTGCTGTTACTAAAAATAGAAATTTCTTCAATTGTCCATTGCTGCTTTATTATAAATCAAAATGAGCTCAAATTTTAACTGCAGATACATTGCAGTGAGTAGTTTTACATGAAGTTTTTTGTGGAATTTTTCGTTCAGCCGATTTATACAGATTATGCAAATTAGGCATATTTTGATAAAAGATCACATTTAAATCTTCTTCTCTGAAACCGCTGAACCAAATTAAACCAAATATGGCTGGGGTAGTCCCATTTCAAAATTGTGTCCGACAGCTCCGCCCTCCATTCAAGATGGCTGCTGTTACTAAAAGTAGAAATTTCTTCAATTGTCCATTGCTGCTTTATTATAAATCAAAATGAGCTCAAATTTTAACTGCAGCTACATGACAATGAGTACTGGTTTTTCTGTGAAATTTTTCTTTCAACCTATTTATACCGATTATACAAATTAGACATATTTTGATAGAAGATCACATTTAAATTTTCTCCTCTGAAACTGCTGAATCAAATTAAAGCAAATTTGGCTGGGGTGGTCCCCTTTCAATACTGTGTCCGACAGCCCCGCCTTCCATTCAAAATGGCTGCTGTTACTAAAAATAGAAATTTCTTTAGTTGTCAATTTCTGCTTTATTACAAATCAAAATGAACTCAAATTTTAACTGCAGCTACATGGCAATGAGTAGTTTAACATATATTGTGGGTTTTTCTGTGAGATTTTTCAGCCAGTTTATTCCGTTTAGGAATATTATGAGATAGCAATCACATCAAAATCTTTTGCCCAGAAATTTGTGTTGAAATGATCTTTGGGTGGTCCACTTTCAAAATTATGTGTAACACCCCAATTTTTATCAACTTTAGATGTCAAATTGAAAACCAGGTGAGCGATTACAGGCTCCTGGGAGCCTCTAGTTGTTTATATCAACATATGAGGAATTTTAATATTTTGGTAGGAAAGCGTAAGACTATTGAACACCAAGTTGCAACATTAATATTCTCTCCTGTCTGCTTGTTTCTACCAGTCTTGACTGTCATCTCTATTAGCCACTCATGTCAATGTCAAACCAAAGGCTATAAAATTGGTAGTTGCTGCGTCTTTGGTAAGCGTGTACTAATAAGAAGCAAGAACAAAGACTGCTTGGCTTGGTTTTTGGATGATTTGTCCGAACGAAGAAACTGCTTAATATGTCTACCCTTCAGACTGTTTCAGTGAGCTAGCACTATAAAATACAATAAGGGTGTTTGTCTAGTACAGAGTGGATATCATTATCATCACATCAAAAGACAACTTGTTTTTACTATGATATAGTTGATATAATTGTTCATTTGGTGTTAGACAACACTCACTCGCTCAATATTTATAAACTTTTCAAAATTTTTCCCTAGTTTCAAGAAATGTGATATTTTTGCCACAAATATGGTTCAACGTTAAATTATATTTTAACCTGGCATACTTATTATCTTGTAAGTGCCCAAGTACTAGGGTTAGAGTTATGGTGTTTAATGCCACTTTCAACAATATTTCAGTTATATCTTGGCGGTCAGTTTTATTGGTGGAGAAAACCACCGACCTGTCGTAAGTCACTGACAAACTTTATCATATAATGTTGTATCAAGTACACCTTGCCTGAGCGGGAGTCAAACTCTTAACGTTAGTGGTGATAGGCACTGATTGGCTAGTTAGTTATAAATCCAACTACTATACGATCATGACCGCGACGGCCCCTGCCCAAGTACTAATTTCAAATTAATGAAAATTAAATCTAAACAAGTTAGAGTAAATATGAAAATCAATACAATTAAACCTGCTTTAGAGACCACCTCTATTAAGCAATAACTTGTATTATGTTGCCTTAATATTAAATTTCCTTTACAGTGCGTTTTATGTTAAATAAACCTGTGTTTAGTGACCACCTGTCTTAGGTGCCCCTATTTCAGTGTTCCGTTGAAAGGTCACATCAGGCATATTTGACAAGACATGTATATTCTTATTTTGTTTTTAACAGATAAAAGCCTTGAGATGATAAGACACAACCAATTCTTAAAGGATTTGAAGTCAGATTTTGGTTGTTTGGTATCAACTGCTATCCCTCCTTCAATAGTAAGTAGAAATCTGTTATAAATGTCTACCGGTATGTTTATTTTCACATTACTTTCGGCTATATGCTTCTAAAATGCATTTTTAGTGAAAGAGTTGACCGCATCAATCAGGTGTAATGGTTAGCGTGTTCTCCTCGAGTGTAATAGATTATGGGTTTGAGCTCTACCCGTGTTAAAACCAAAAACTATAAAAATTGTATTGACTGCTTCTCCACTATTAGCATGCAACATTGAGGAGTAAGAGTAAAGATTGGTTGGGTCTAAATCAGGATAATGTATCAGAGTGGAGCAACCCATGGACTGTTGTTTCAGTGAGCTGGTAATATAAAAATCCAACTAACAAAGCAGACATCATCATTATTTCATAGAAATATAACTTGTTCTCACCATGACAAAGTTGAAAAATTGTGTTACCTATAAAGACAGTCATTATGGCTTATCAAGGTGTTCTAAAATGATCAAATGACAACGAGGAATTATCTGCCAGTTGACCCACAGGTGATGAGTGGAGAGTGATCAAAGCGTGATCAGCTGTGGGTTGCCGACGATGATATAACACATTAAGAACTGTTATAGCCACTCTTGAAAAGCAACATCCCATTATAGGTAGCTTGTTGCAGAGAAAATGTTTCTGACCGTATTTACCATATATATTATATTCTGTTTATTATCCCCCCACGATAGCGGTGAGGGGATATACTAATAGCGGCCGTCTGTCCGTCTGTCCTTCTGTCTGTCTGTCCGTCAGTCCGTCACACTTTCTTGTTTACGCGATAACTTGAGTAAACATGGATAGATTTGAATAATTTTTTGCATGTGGCTTGTAATTATCATTATCTTGGATGGGTTCTAACATGGAAATATTTGAAGCAAGGGTTTTGGAGGAAAATCTTAATATTTGGTTGAAAAATCACCAATTTTGAGAATTGTGTCTTGTTTATGTGATAACTTTAGTAAACATGGATAGATTTGAATAATCTTTGCATGTGGCTTGTAAGTCTGTTATACATTAAGACTGCAAGGCTGCTTTCTATAAATATATAAAACTAAGATTATGCAAGTGCGGGGGGATACGTTGCGCATTCATGCGCTAGGCAGTTCTTTTATTTTTCTTATGCACTGTTTTGATAAAAAAAAAATTCTCAAAGTATACATTTATGATATCCATTATTGCTACCTCCTACTAAAGGAGAACCTGATAATGTTGTCAAGAACACCTATTCTGATATTGTATTTATGATTTCTATTATAGCTACCTCCTACTAAAGGAGAACCTGATAATGTTGTCAAGAATACCTATTCTGATGTTGTATTTGATGTTCAAGGTCATTCATTCAAATGTCATAAGGTGAGTGGAAAATTATTTCAAAACTATACAATCCAATTTGTTTTCATTACCATTCACGGTATTGTTCATGCAGTCCTCACGGTCATTAATGGTCCTCTGGCCCAAGACCAGTAAAACTTTGTTTGGACCAGTAAAATAAAGTTTTTATTGAGAACTATATAAAAATATATTCAATAATTTAATGCGGACCAGTAAATTCAAATTTTCATGTCGAGGACTGTTGATATGCAAAATCCTTTTGAAACATCAACAAAAAAAGCATAAATTTTCTTTCTCTCAAAGGGGAGGTAATCACTTGATATTGTTTTAAGGTACAGTTGTTCCCCTCTTATTAAACCACTTCTGCCAAAGCCCACCCCTCTGGCCAGATCTCAGATGCATGGAAATAGTAAAATACAAAAATGTACTACTAAGTTTACCTTCTCAAGCGAGACCACCTCTGTTATTAGGCCATTATTCATTGCAGAAGGGATGCAAGAGAGGGAGCACTGTAATACCCATCGTCGGTAACCCATGGTTGATTCCGATACGTTCCTCTCTCTCCATCACCCGTGGGTCAAATCGCTTGTAAACATTCGTACTCATGAATATTCAAAGTTTCGAATTAACCAATCAAAATCACTCTTTGGTATCAGAGTTGAAAAAGTTTTCAAATTCTACAGTAGAATTTCCAATGGTTAAAATTTACAGTAGGATTTTAATTGTCATCAGTGTAAACTGCATTTAATGCTTCATATTTGTTTCATGTCTTATTTATGTTGTTTGTGTTTATTTGCATGTGGTGGTATCAGGCACATGTTGTGTGTTTGTTTTTCTTCGTATTGTGTGCCCTGTGTTGCGGGTTTCTCTGGATTGTCCATTTTATAATTGCCCCTTCAGTATTCTCAAATATTTATTTATAGCATGCATATCATCAATTTCAGATATTATTCTATGGAAGAAGTGATTTTTTTCAATTTCAGATATTTTTCTATGGAAGAAGTGAATTTTTTCGTGAGATGTTGATAGACAAAGGAGAAGAGCAGCCTCCAGCGTTTGGAGATTATAGTCCTTGTATTAGATTAGAAAACATATCAGCAGACGTTTTTCTTCAGATTGTTAACTATGTCTACCAAGATAAATATGATGCAAGTATTTTACTGCAGAACTAACTATGAAGATTTTGCCCTTGACTATTTAAAACATTTGTAAAGAGATAAGATAACAGAATATACTGAAGACCTCATTTGGCATTAAACAACAATCACTCACCTGGTAACACAGCAGAATTTCAGCAGGGTGCACACTTCTTATACTGAAGACCTACAGAAGTTTTTATCTCTCAAAAATCGGTGCATTTTGTTACTTTAAGCATACATTTGTGTATTTTATTGTTCAATTATAAACAATTCAATATTATTTTTTTTTCAATTGAATATTTTATTTAAGTCTCATCTCTCAATTACAGGTCATAATACACAAATAAAACAATCATACAACAATAAATTAGAGAGCCATTCTTTACAGAATTATAAGAGACTATAATTAAAACAGTATCTATAGCACAAATATATAAAACAATCTTATATCAATATATTACATACATAAATATACAAAATCAACATTATCTACAATATAAAACATTTCTTCTTTCATTTAAAATTAAATTACAGGTTTTGGCACATATCCTTATCATATTAAAATCTGAGAATAAAAACACTAGTTTCTGATTATCATTAAAAGACAAAAAATTTCCATTAAAAGTACAAGCAATATTAAATAAATGATCTCTAAAAGTACTATAAAGGGGACACCGCAATAAAACATGAGCTTCGTCCTCAACTTCACCCGAACACACACTACACATTCACTCATTTAACCTTAAATTCTCATACCTCCCAGTCTCGATTCTAAGGGGAGCTACTCCACATCGGAATTTAGCGAAAGCACTTCTGTGAGTAAAAGGGAGAGGGATTTTACAATAATTTTCCGTCTCAAATCTGTCTTTAAATAATCTATATGTACGTAGTTTATTGCCACCCCTACCAGATCTAGAAATGTCAGCATTCAAAACAATTAGATAGGACACAAGATTCACAACTTAGAAAAGTCTTCTCTATTTTGTTAAGGACTCTAATTTCTAATGTAGGACTTTGCTTTACAATGATATTTGTGCAAATATAGCAAATGTGAATTGGGTCAGGACTAAGATTTTAGTTTTTTCCTCAGAAATTGTTGGTTGAACTTTTTTTCATAAACATTCTGTATGAAATGTTGGAATTACTCCTCTTGTGTGATGATGCAGGAATTCTATGTTTGTACTTGGGTAAAAATTGTAATATTTTGCTCTAAAATTGTGGCTTGACTTCAAAGCAAACACTTGTTCATAATTTATAACACATAACACAGACTTCTGGGTCAACTTTGACATATGTAGGGGGTTAGGATTATGGTGTTTAATGCCACTTTTTAAAGTATTTCAGTTATATCGTAGCGGCCAGTTTTATTGGTGAAGAAGACCGGAGTACCTGGAGGAAACCAACGAAGTGCTGCAAGTCACTGATAAATTTTATCACATAATGTTGTATTGAGTACACCTCGCCACGAGCGGGGTTTGAACTCACAACTATTGCTTCAGTGAGCTAACACTATAAAAATCCAACTAAACTTGTTGATCTAGTACAAGCAGACATCATTTTCATCTCATTTCATCTATTTCTTCTTCTCACCGTGATGTAGCTGAAAAATTGCTCATTTGGCATTAAACAACAATCACTCATTTGTTACATGTATTTTATTGAAGGAAATTTGTAATTAAAATATTAAGAAAATTGAAATTATAAATACTGAAACACACATTTTCAAGGGTACTTCTAAGGCACCATCATGGTCGTGATCGTATGATAGTTGGATTTACAACTACCTGTGCAATCAGTGCCTCTCACCACTAAAGTTGTGAGTTCGAATCCTGCTCATGGCGAGGTGTATTCGATGCAGCATTATGTGATAAAGTTTGTCAATGACTTCCAGTAGGTCGCTGATTTTTTCCGGGTATCCCAGTTTCCTCCACCAATAAAACTGCCTGACACGATATAACTGAAATATTGTTGAAAGTGGCGTTAAAAATACATAACATCAAGAGTACTTTTTTTTTATTTGATATTGGTTCATTTTACAGGTAAATAGGGATAATTGTATAGAGTTACTGAAGGCAGGGACACTCTATGTTATACCACACATAAAGAAAAGATGCATGGAAGAAATCTCCAAGTTCTTATATCCTTCAAATTTCCTTGACATATACCAGTCAGCTGAAGATTTAGACATGCCCAGACTGAAAAATAACTGTTTAAAATACATGGCTGAGAAATTAGAAGAGGTATGTACATTGTAGTGATTCAGCTAGGTACCATTCTCAGGACATTTGTCTATCTAATTCTGAAGAACTTTATAAAAATTAATTTAATTATTAAAGAATGTCCTGAAGAGAAGAAATTTTAATAAAACTGGCAATTGTCCTGAAGATTTCAAAGTCTAACTGAAGCACAATTTAAATGGCATCTCTGTTTATCATACTGCAGATAGAATACTGGGAATGATTTTAGTGAAGTTGTGTAATTGGATGATGGGACTGCATCTGTGGTGTAATGGATAGCACGATTGCGTGGAGTGTGGTAGATCGTGGGTTCTATCCCCATTTGTGTCAATACAAAGAATTTAAAATTAGCATTTGTTCCTTCTCTGCTAAGAATGCAGCATTAAGGAGGAAAAACAAAGAACAATTGTTTCAGAATCAGGGTAATGTGTTTGAGTGGAGCGATATGTCTTCCTTCAGGGTGGAGCTATCATTATAAAAATACAACTTAGAACGTTGTTCTAGTACAAGATAGATATCATCATCTCAGTGAAAGGAAATTTGTTCTCATTAGCTATTCTTAGCACGTTGTTCTAGTACAAGATAGATATCATCATCTCAGTGAAAGGAAATTTGTTCTCATCAGCTATTCTTAGCACGTTGTTCTAGTACAAGATGGATATCTTCATCTCAGTGAAAGGAAATTTGTTCTCATCAGCTATTCTTAGCACGTTGTTCTAGTACAAGATGGATATCTTCATCTCAGTGAAAGGAAATTTGTTCTCATTAGCTATTCTTAGCACGTTGTTCTAGTACAAGATGGATATCTTCATCTCAGTGAAAGGAAATTTGTTCTCATTAGCTATTCTTAGAACGTTGTTCTAGTACAAGATAGATATCGTCATCTCAGTGAAAGGAAATTTGTTCTCATCAGCTATTCTTAGCACGTTGTTCTAGTACAAGATGGATATCATCATCTCAGTGAAAGGAAATTTGTTTTCATCAGCTATTCTTAGCATGTTGTTCTAGTACAAGATGGAAAGCTTGATTCTTTTACTGTCAATAAATTCTTGTATGTTAATCATACCCATGCCCCCATTTTCTACTCCCAAACAGCACACATTCCTATCTATTTGGTTAATGCCCCCTCCCCAGGAAATTTGTTCTCATCAGCTATTCTTAGCACGTTGTTCTAGTACAAGATGGATATCGTCATCTCAGTGAAAGGAAATTTGTTCTCATTAGCTATTCTGTTGCTCACTTGGTATTAAGAAATAATCACTCACTCACTATTTGGATAATGACATATACAAAATCGAAATTTGATGACATATACAAATGTACAAAATCTAAATTAAATTTGCAGGATCTGTATTTATTCTGATATCATTAACATCTAATGACATTTGTTTTCAGTATATGTGAAGTAGAATTTCATTTTGAAGATCTTGAGTTTTTTGTAGACTTGTCACCAATTGCTAACTAATGACATTTGACCTCTGATCAATCTAATTAAAATTAAATGCATGTTTATCCTGTTTTTTTTTTTTTAGTATGGCTTTCCACAAACATATAAAATCATTCAGTATTCTTCATGTCAGAGGTCACAGGTCAAACAAACAATCAACAACAAGCCTACTTAAAGATCTACCAATTTTAAATTTTGATTAGATTGACCTTTAATGTTTCTGAATGTTATTAATGTATTAATGTAATTAATTGATTCGTCAAATTAACCCCCCACACACACAAAAGTTCAGCAATTATCTAACTATAATAATAATGAGTTATAAATATCCTTGCATGTCCAAATTGTGATGAGACAAATTAGAGGTAAACAATTATGTTCAGTATCTTTTTATTCGAGGGGTCATAAGGTCATGATCGTGAGCTATCACTATTAAAATCCAACTAAGCATGGTGGTCTAACTACAAACAGATATCATTATCATCTCATCAAAATATTTCTTGTTCTCGTCTATTATGATATAGCTGAAAAATTGCTCATTTGGCATTAAACAACAATCACTCACTTGTTATTTGATTGTCGGAGATTTACAATTAAAATATTAAGAAAATTGACATGATGAGTACTGAAACACGCTAACATTATCAAGGGTACTTTTAATGGACGTCGTAGTCGTAATCGTATGGCAGTTGCATTTACAACTACCTGTGCAATCAGTGCCTATCACCACTAAAGCCGTGAGTTCGAACCCCGTTCATGGCAAGGTGTACTCGATACAACATTATGTGGTAAAGTTTGTCAGTGACTTGTGACGGGTCAGTGGTTTTCTCCGGGTTTCCTCCATCAATAAAATTGACCGTGACGATATAACTGAAAAATTTATGAAAGTGGCGTTAGACACCAAAAACCAAACCAAACCTTTTTATCAGAGTATTGAGCCTTGTTGCTCATTTATACATCTTCTCCATGATATAACGGTAGATATGAAAGTTTAAACAACAAAATTAACTTTAATACTATTTGAAAAAATAAATATTTCCCAGAGACCGAATTTGTTTTAACTATTCTTGCTAATAAACCTATTTGAAGACTGACAACTTTTTTTTAGACAAGATTTAGGTTAACCCAAGATTCCAAGTCTTTCCCCAAATAAGTCTATACATTGTTGCATTTTTATTTTACTTTTTAGGTCATAGAAATGCCAGAGTTTGAATGCTTTGTAAGACAGCAGTTAGCTCCCCTGATGAATGATGGAACACCATTTGATCAAATTCAGTTTTTCTTGGACATACAATATTATCTACGAGGTGAATGTACCACATGGCTAGAAAAGAAAGAAGCCAATGAAAAACTTCAGAAATTTAATTATCTCTTGACCCATAAAATTGGCGTAGATGTCAGTTTACCGATGTTTGATATAGATGATAATGGACCAACGTGTGTTGTTGTCGATGGAAGGACGCCATATGATTTGGCAAGAGAGAAAGAGTATAAACGTAGAAAACAAAAAGAAAAAGATAGGAGTGATTATTGTATCATTCTATGAGTGAGTCAGTCAAATTAGACGTTGATCTTTTTAGTGCATTTGATCTTAATACAACGTGTATTAATTGGCCATTTATATTATGTAACCCCATTTGTTTAGCTCACCTTGCCAAAGTCAATGTGAGCTTTTGCCATCACTTGGCATCTGTTGTCTTTCGTCCGTCGTCTGTTAACTTTTCACATTTGAATCTTCTCCCCTTAAACCGTTTGATCACATGAACTGAAACTTGGTAGGAAGCATCTCTGGAAGGTCCTCTATGAAAATTTCTCATTTCATCCTGATCCAATAACAAACATGACCACATTGGCAATTCTTGTTTCTGGTTGGTAAATTTCTAATAAAATCTTTTTCTCTGAAACCGCTTAGCCTGTACAAAATTTTCACGGCTGCCATAGCCAGTTCTCTGTTTGTGATTGACCAATTAAAAAATCATCTGGAAGGTTCTGTATAGTTTCCTCAAAACAGAATGACAGGTGAGCGACACAGATTTAGCCCACTCAGCATCTAGTTTAGAGGTTCCTAAAGATTATACCCACTGACTATTTGTATTGTCACTGACACTCCATCATGATGAAAAGAAAGTTTAATCTGTGATGGTCAACAATGCCACCAATTTCAATAAAACGAATATTTCTCCAGAACTGAATGAAAATAAAACAGCAAAAAAGGAGACCATGACATATTACATTAGAAATCCAGGTCCTGGCGTGGGACAGGCACACAAATGTATAATATTGTATTATGTACACCTTACCATTTGTTTACCTCATATAATCCTGAGTGGTTTTCCCCGGGCACTCCAGTTTCCTCAACCAAAAAACCTGACCACCATGATAAGCTGAAATATTGTTGAAAGTGGCATTAAACACCATAAACCAACCAACCAAGTTTACTATATCATCCTAAGGAAAATTTTATCATTAATGACTTCAATCAGGGCTCACCAAACCAGGCGAAGTGGGCGACTTCTTCGCCTTGGTTTCAATGAAATCGCCCAACTTCTGTCAAAAAGCGAAGTTTTAGTCTTTTCAAGTCCGTATTTTTTTCACCAATAATCATACTTTTTCTTCAATATTCACATACTCCTGATATTTGACCCATACAGGGTTTTAATGTTCAATATTTTATTCCAAACTCGTTAATTGCATCCTTTTTAAGATCATTGTGCAGCACGTACGTTTTCTGAAAGGTAGGGGGGAAAGAAACGTTAAAATTTGGATTGATTTTCGGAAGTCTCCCAGATTTTCCCTCACTTTGCCCTTAAGTCAAGAGAGAGAGAAGTCAAGTCGCCCTGTTTTTACTATGTGTGGTGAGCCCTGCTTCAATGAAAACATAGAGTAGAATTTATTTGTCCACTTACCAGTACACACATTTGAAAGTGTACCGATGACTAATGCCTATCTTGTCTTTTGCATTGGGGTCACTAAAAGGGATTTTTTTTGGGGGGGTATGCTTTAAATTGTGGATGGAGCTCATCATTGAACACTTAATAGACAATCAACATTTAGCACTTTATGCACACAAATGTATTGCATATTCAGCAGTTATTTATATTTTATTTTCAAAATATTTAAGGAATATGTTCAATTTTTTTAAGGGCGCAGGTGGCTCAATGAGTTAGGTAATTAGATTACCTAACAACTCATGCAAGCCTATCACCAATACTGCGTGTGTTCGCGCCCGGCTTTTTAAATTATAAGAAAGGGTGCACTCGACTCGCAGCCACAAGTGATAAAATTTATGAGTTGCTTGCTCATGGTCGGTGGTTCTCTCTGGGTACTCCGGCTTCTTCCACCACTAAAACTGGTCGCCATGATATAGCTGAAATATTGCTGTAAGTGACGTTAAGCACCAAAAATCAATCAATCAATAAATCAATTTTTTTAACAGGTTATACGGTATAACCTGGTTTGGGGCAGTTTACACTTAATAAACTGGAAAGCAGTTTATGAAAAGCGTAAACTGTTCTGAACCAGGTTGTATAAGTATAACCTGTTTACAAATTGAACTTATTCCTTATAATTTAATTTTTACAACAAAATTTAATGATTCCTTGATTTTAATTATGATTTTTTCATGGGACTACTTGAATTTGCCATTGGCGAATTAATATGTTGGCGATGTCACAATACCATCCCAGGTTATCAAGTATAACCAATGTTGCTCCAGGCGGATCAGCCAATCAGATTGCAGTATTCACATCAAATTAAATGATAAGTTATTGAATGGTTAGAAAATATACAATATACTTGTTATTTGTTTATATAATGTTAGATATTGTTGACTATTTATTGCTTGTTAAACAAGAGTGTAATACATGTATGCCAGAAAATAATTTTATCTTTAATGTTGAAAATAATTGTTTTATTTAGTGCAATAGAACAGGTGCCATTAATGTAAAATTAAAAAGTTGAATTTCTTGTGATTATCAAGTTATAAATAACTTTGATTATTTGTATGTACAATGTAAAAGCATAATTTGGAAAATATACATGTAAATATAGGTTTTCTACAGACCCAAAATTGTGTATTTTATAGTTCAAATGAAATATAAACAAAATTAAAAAAATGTTTTTGTTTTCTTATTGTTTAGAAGTGGTATTCTTAGGAATCCTTATACTAGTACTGTAATGGCCCCTTGCGTACGTCCAGCTCAGGTAACTCCGATTTACCTGTTGATCGAGCGATCAGGTAACCCCGACTTAACCCTAGGTTAAGCTGTACTCAGGTGAGTTGTTGTTGGCTTGCTAACGTGTCACTCAACAATTTCTTACGTGAATACAGCTTATGCCTGGGTTTAAGTTTTGATGATAAATTTGATCAGTAATGGATAGCAAGAAATCTCTGAATTTTACTGAATTAGAAAAGACAGTATTAATTGAGTTGGTTGACAGTAGAGGAGGTATAATGGAAAGTAAACAAAACGACGGGAAAATGATCAGTAAAAAGAACAAAGAATGTTGCAGAATAATTCTGCCGTATCCCCTCCTGGTGATTGGATAGGAATATATGTACAATCTATAGCACCTACGATACCAGGAATTCTGCATTGCTGCATAAACTGCCTTTGAATTTCTTGAACTTTATTTCCGGATGGAAACTTAACATATTGTTTGTACAGTGAAGCAAGGATACCCGCTTAATTATACGTGAAACCGTGCTTTCATGAACACCGAACAAATGTCCTGATACTTTCAAAAAACTCCCAGTTCCATAAAATCGTAATGCAATTAAAAACTGATTAAGAGGCGAAATTGATAACTTTTTCTGTTTTGGTTCCAAACTGTCTCTTAGGCCATAAAAAGTTAATTTCTTGGTTCTCAGGCCCGCCC
>MJUT01059560.1:349669-369057 GCA_002080005.1 Gigantidas platifrons
GATGGACCCTGTATTAATAATAGATTTACTTTTGCTGTGAAATAAGATAATAATATCACGATTTGTACAAGGACACTTCCATTGTGATGGCTGCATGGTGCTGGAGAGGTAAGACATAGTGATGCACCATCATAAAATTGCCTGTGGTAAACACTAATAGTCTACCATATCAAATCGTCAAAAACATGTTATGCAATAAAACTTTATACAGGAATACAAATTCAAATGATGGAATTTCTGCATGTCCCTTCTATGCTTCGGTGTGATTGTATCACATTTTGGGTGAAATTAATTTTGTTTTTAGTTCAACTTGTCTATTGTCAAAATTTTCGTCTTATAAATTTACATTGAAATTATAAAATAAAACTATATTATATTCTGCTTTTGTTAATACAAAAATTATTAAAATCAGACAAAAACTGATTTCATGAATTTTTTTTGAAAAATTGAAGTTTCATATGAAATATACAGAGAAAATTGGAAGCATCCAAATACCTTTGTCCACTCTCTGTAGTTTAACAACTTACCTTATTTCCATTCAACCAGAGTGTCTTTAAAAACTTAAACCTAGTCAAATCCATCACATCAGTTAAATCTCTAAAAAAAAATATATATATTAATTATCTCCCTTGACAAAAAACTTGTTAAAAAATCAATATCACTGTACAACAAGGAAAATATGAGTAGGACTGGCAGCAGCTTAAATGAATTAATGCTGAATTTCTCAAACATTTAAATTTGTCTTATTCATTCCATCCAGCATATATCTCCCTCACCTTTAACCCTCAGTTCATATTAAATATTTAGTTTGACATTGTAGTTCTATAATTATCTCCCTTTTATTGAAAACCACTGCCTTACATTATGATTTCACCTGTAAAGATATGGGTTGAGTGAATGAGTGATTGTTGGTTAACGCCAACTCAGCAATTCTTCAGCTATATCATGGTGAGAACAAAATAATTTTCAATGAGATTATGATGAGGTCCGCTTTGTACTAGACAAACACGCTTAGTTGGATTTTTATAGTGCTAGCTCACTGAAACAGCAGTCTGCGGATAGACATGTCGCCACACTCGGACATATTATGCTGATTCCAAGCCAGCTAGTCTTTGCTCTTTCTCCTTAATGCTGTTTGCTTAGCGAAGAAGCAGCAAATACCAATTTTATAGTCTTTGGTTTGACCCGATCTGGGCTCGAACCCACGTCCTATGGATGTGGTGTAAGGATACATGTATGGATAGATGTGAACAATAAAAGTAATACAATCTGACAATCAGATCAACCAAAAGTTAAACATTTTGTACCAATATAAATACTGTATTATAGCTGAACAATTGAGTTGTGAAAAGAGCAAACTGAAGTGATACTTCCTAAATATTTTCATATTCATTATTTTGTTGTTTAATAGTACATTAGACAATCAATGAATCTCTACAATGATTTTTTCCCCAACATATGAATCTCTTCTTCAACATACTTAATACTATAACTACATATAGGGACTGTCGTGTTGATCGTATGGTAGTTGGATTTACAACTACCTGAGCAATCAGTGCCTATCACCAATAAAGTTGTGAGTTTGAATCCTGCTCATGATGAGGTATATTTGATACAACATTATGTGATAAAGTTTGTCAGTGACTTGCGACAGGTTAGTGGTTTTCTCTGAGTACTCTGGTTTCCTCCATCAATAAAACTGATTGCCATCATATAACTGAAATATTGTTGAAAGTGGTGTTAAACACCATAACCCTAACCCCCCCTATAACTACCTACAGTAATGTCTTAACAGTTAACTTACTGGTTAGATAAATATAACTCTTCTACATCTTTATCTTTCTTTATGTCTCGTTTCTCCAGCAGGGATTTTATTGCCTAAAAAATAAATAAAGAAATATATATATATATTGCACTAACTAAAAACCAGGCATAACATTTTAGTTGAACTTGCAATGGCACTTCTACTTCCTGACACATATTACTGGTATATTATTTAATTGGAGAAGCCATCATGGTCGTATGGTAATTGGATTCACAACTACCTGTGCAATCAGTGCCTATCACCACTAAAGGTGTGAGTTCGAACCCCATTCATGGCGAGGTATACTCAATACAATATTGTGATAAAGTTTGTCAGTGACTTGCGACAGGTCTGTGGTTTTCCCTGGGTACTCTGGCTTCCTCCACCAATAAAACTGACAGCCACGAAAGTAACTGAAATATTGTTTACAGAGGCATTAATCACCATAAACCAACCAATTTATTGGATTATCAGTCTAACACTACTTTCAACATTACAGTAGTCCCACTGTTATGACGCCTTTCCCATCAAAGGCCACACTCTTATCAGGATAAATTCCATATGGATGGACTAATAAGAGCTAGGCTACTGTATTTAAGTAATAAATTATATTGTGGCATTCAGTAAGGCACAATTTTGAGTAGTGGAAAAGTTTTGTATGATTTGGTATATCAGCATGGTAGATATCACTGATATTATCAGGGTATAATCCCTGACACCAATGAATTTGTCAGAGGTAGACCTCCAGTGAAATCGATGATGAGAAACATTTTTTGTTAGCATGTGGATCATAACTGGACATAAACACATGTTTCCAAATGGTTAGCCAATCATTTAGAAACATTTTTAACCTTGATCCACATCAAATTCTCATGTGATTAATTCATGTTAAAAATGCCAAATCAGTAATCTTGTAATAAATAGGGGAATTTATTGTAAGTTGCTAACTAACACTTCTGCATGAGACAGGCAGTAGATTGATTGACTTTTTATTATAAATGTGCCACATAATCTTATGCATAATATTATTTGATATAAAAATTTTAAAATATACATATCAGTTGTTCCTTACAGTTGGCTTATATCTTTTATATGTATATAATTGTATCCCAGTAGGTTTTATTTAGTAAATAACAAGATTTTCGTTTTATACTAATTCAGGTGCACCTCTGACTGCATTCATGACCTCCTGCTCTTCTGCAACAGGTACAAAGTGAACTGTTTTAATTAATGCATTAATTGTCCCTTGGTATATTTTGCAGTTGAATAAATATTATAAATATTTAAAGTTAATTAACTATGAAAACTCATAGAAAAATATTGATTGAAGTGAATAGTATCAATTAATCTAGTTGAGATTAGACTTCTGAAGAAATTTTCTGTTCTGTATCTCCAGCATAATCTCATCACAAGCACTATCAAAGGTATTCTGGAAATTTAAAACCTGACGAACTCCACAAATAAGATGATAGTACCTGAAAGGCCCAACCTCAATTGGAGTCGGAATAATGCAAGATTACAAACGAATGAAATCCATAGGCCTATGGTTACAAAAAAAAAGGGGGGAGACCACAAGAGCTACAGTTCTGCAGCCAATAATCTTGTTGAGATTAGACTTCCGTAGACATTTTCTGACCACAAGAGCTACAGTTCTGCAACCAATAATCTTGTTGAGATTAGACTTCCGTAGACATTTTCTGCTCTGTATGTCCAGACTGGAGAACAGAGCAGAAATTTCTTCAGAAGTCTCATCTCAACAAAATTACCGCAGCCAAGTGTGATAATGCCTTATTAATATGCGAGCGTTAGCGAGCTCTTTATGGTAAAAAATGTGTACCGGTATCTATGATTTTTGACAAACATGGCTTCACATACTGATGGATATATTTTTTTTCTGCACATTGTAAACACGTTCCCTGTAACACACTTACACACCCTACTAATGAAGATCTTCTCAACATAAAGCGCAAAGGTGATGCTAAATCTCGGATCCTCTCTCGTACCTCTGATGCCACTGAAACCCGGAACCCGTGTGTAATAAAAGTAATTTTGTTAGCTTGTTCTACTTATAGTTATATTGATATTTTCAAATTTTATTAATTCTCTTTTGACACACTGACCTGAATTTTTTTTTACGTGGTAGTTAACTTTTGAGATCTCGTAAGGAATAACGAGAGTTCGATGGAATGAGACTAGATTCGACCCTTAAAAAAGTCGTCCCCGATATATCGGCCCAAAAAATCTTGACACTATTTTGATGCACTGGATGAGCGTGAAATTGGCAGATAATTTTCAGATTCGCGAGCATTAATGGCCGTGCCTGTTTCATATTAAATGATTTAATGCACAACCATGTTTTAATTTAATGTCGGCTTATTATTTAGTTTTATTTCAATCTTATGTCGCCATGTTTTTGTGGCTCGGGGGAAACCATGGCCCTCTTTTTTTTTAAGTTAAATGGTCGGTCCCTTACTTAGACTAGAATCTAGTAGAGTAGTATACTCCCTTCCTATGGTACTGCGGGTTCTATGATACTGCGGTATTTACGTTTCACATGATTGTGCTATTGCAGCACCATCTGGTAGCAGATCTATTTTGGTATAGTGGAGTCCCAGCCTACACGTTTACAATCATCTGTCAAATTTTATGATGTCTGCCTAGTTTTTTTCTACTGGCGGGAATCTATTTATAGGTGGAATGGAATTACATTTGGCCTCGTTTTGAACATAAACAAACAGACAACAAGTAGAGAGTGTTTACAGTTGGAACAAATCAATAACAAATAATTTTAAGAACGTTTTCTTGTTTAATTATGTTGAACAATAATTTATCAGATTTCCGGGAATCATATTTCCGCTGTTAATGTTTGATACAGCACTCCATAGACTGATTTTCGGAACTACCGCGGTACCATAGGAATCATCTTTTCTTGACCTATAAAATGCACGCTGTTGTGATTGCCGATTATAGACTCGTAAACATACTTTGGTTAAAAATAATGCACTGACTATGAAGGAAGGGATCTGCTGAAGTAATAAAAATAATATTTTCACTCAGCTATGTAACCGTTTTTATTTATTTCTGGAAAAACATTAACTACCGCGGTACCATAGAACCCCGGGCTACTAGTAGAGACGAATACATGACATATCGGCCCTAAGACCACTCGGCCCTCATTTGAAAGACAACTCAGCCCCTTTTGTAGGTAGCAATTTAAGTATGTTTTAACTATGAACAAGTTGGCCCTTCTATATAGAAGACAACTCGGCCCCACCAAAAATGAAAGTTTTGAACACATGGTGTGCGTGTGTGTGTGTATGAATAAAAGGACTCAAATAAGCTTACAATCACGAAATCAGTTCAATATGATATGAACTCAGAAGCTTTCTTTAGTTTAATATATTTTATTTGATTATACAGTTAAAATTTGTATTTGTATCAATCATAATTTATATAATGTTGGATATTTGCAATGAATAGTCGACTTTTACTTTTAAGAAATGATATACTGAATGTCCGATTTTAAAGCTGAACTGTCCACTGTCCTGCCACGATTTCTCAAAAAGTATTTATCCAAAAACAATAAACTATACATATTATTAATCCTTGAGATTTAAAATGGTGTAACATTCATTTGACAGACATTTGATTTAAAAGAGTTATACGTGATGAAACAAATATTTGATACAAATTATCGTCCTTTCCGCGATTGAAAAATACTGTTTTAGGGTACGATTTAGGGTATCAAATGTCAATATTTTCTTTAAAAACTTTATATCAAATTAAAGACTTTAATATCTTCTTTATTATGGAATTTACATCATGAAAAATATCTCATTCTTGTTCAAAAGTTATACCTATAAACGTACTAAAAAATACCTGTACTGGGGTTTTTTTTTTTATAATACATGTACATGATGTAGTTATAAAATTGATCATTTTGATTACTCTTGTGACAAATTTATGAAATTTGATCAGTAATAAGTATGGGGCCGACTTGTCTCGAAAGAGGGGCCGACTTGTCTTGGGGCCGAGTTGTCCAGGGGCCGACCTTGTTTGGGGCCGATTTGTCCTGCACCCGTAGAGACTAGGTATAGGTCTAGACTAATGCTAGTTTGTAGTTATCTAATCAAATGTCTTGTTTGTATATATTTCGTAATTTTTAGTAGAATGTACATGTATTAGAAATGCATTTTGTGAGAATCAAATGAGAAATTGAAGAACAATTTCTTCTTATAAACCCTGATTCTAAAAGTTTTTTTTAAAAAGAAATAACGACCTGCTCTGAACCCGCCATTTTGCTGGTTGTCAAAATAATTCAAGTAAAGCTGTCATTATTATTATTTACTAATTCTAAACTTAACGTTATTTTAAAATAAGTTTACCAAATTTTGTACTTGTTTATAATTTTGCTATCGACTCACATTTAAAATATAGTCAAAATGTTGCTAAAACAATATTGCAATTTTGCAGATAGTTTCGTATCTATAGTTATAAAAAAAAAAACGGGAATTCCGTTTTAAAGGGGTCCACGATTTCAACGATTACCTCCATAGGTCCAATTTATATATGGTTCCAACATAACCACACACTGACACAGATAAATTTTCCACATTTATATTCAGATTTGAAGAGTTATTTTCTTTGAAAATGATATTTGCAATTATTTTGCAAGCGTTTTTCGCGAAAGTGAAAGTAGAATAACTTTTTTTTTCAATTTTTGAACATTTTGAACTGTTTTTACAACGCTTATGTCAAGTTTGCAATACCCAATTGAAGTCCCAAAGTACTGTGATGTATGCCAGAAAGGTCCATTTTCAAGTGTTCGTAATGCACAAGCGCACTTCAACAGTATTCAGCACAAGGAGGCAGAAATATCAAAGCAATTAAGCACTAATCGCCAGTTCTTCTGTAAGGTGTGCTCTGAGCAGTGCAATGGACCAAAGTCATTTATGGAACATATGGCTAGCCCAAGGCATAAAGTAAGACAAGAGAAATCACAGCAATTCCAGAGGTCTTCCGAGACAAAAGAGACGCATAACAGACCATACGATTTTGATGGAAAAAGAGGATATTGTTATATATGTGATGTTGATTTGACATCTAAGGAGAATGCATCTCAACACTTAAATGGTGATAAGCATAGAAAAAAGTTGCAGCAATCACAAAGTTGCCAACAATCAAATAAAAACTGTAATGCTTGTCGAATAACATTTCCCGACGATGGTAGTGCAGAACATCATTTTATAAGTGTGCATCAGAAATCTAGAAGTGATCAACATACTAGTCTCAATATGTCTATGAACCTTAGAGAAAGTTTTGGTGCAAGTTTAATACCAGAAGAAAAACCACAATCAGATGATGAACTTGACAAACTGTTTCAGAATTTCCAGGTTGATTTACAAAATGAAACCCCTCCCCAGTCCGTCCTGGAAAATTTGCAGAGGCACTCTCGACCTTTTGACAAAAATAGTAATAGAAATACAGACGCAGAATACACATTCAGTATATCAAGAGGGTTTTGTAACGTTTGCCAAGTAGATTTAACCTCAGTTAAACACAGAGACCAGCATCTTTCAGGAGTAAAACACAATAAAGCAATGCAATCTTGGTTAGCCAAAAGAAAGGGAAATGTTCAAAATGTGTCAAAAATTAAAGAAGATCCTATTCAACCTATGGAAGAACCTGTCGTGAGTGGATCCTCACTACTCGAAGAAGTAGAATACATATTTGAAGGAGGACAGGGATTCTGTAATGTATGTAAACTGGAACTTTCTTCAATTGAACATGCAAGTGAGCACCTTAATAGTACAAAGCACAAAAATGCAAAAGAAGATTGGATAAAAGATGATGTAAGCTTGTCTATTAATCAAAGAAATGTAGATAAAATGGAAGACTCAATTATAAAGCCTCATCCATTTCTTCAAACATCTTGTATAACACAGAAATCTCCTACAGTAACAACTACATCAACAGTTAGTAATTCACCTTTGTTTCCTTTACCATCAACACCTACTCCTGACAAACCTGACTATGTTTTCACTGGTAATAGAGGTTACTGTAACATTTGTAGCTTAGAACTATCATCCAAACAACATGCAGATCAACACTTGAATGGTGCTAAACACCAAAAAGCTAAAGCTGTGGCTAATGTTCCTCTTTCTCCAAATAATCCTGTAGCTAGTCAAAGTCAGTTAAGGAATACAGACATTGACTATACATTTGAAGGAAGTCGTGGATTTTGTTGTATCTGTAACCTTGAACTAACATCTAAACAACATGCACATCAACATTTATCAGGAGCTAAGCATAATAAGGCTAAAAATGCTACCCAAGGATTAGCACCTAACTTAGGAAATGTGTCAGAGATGCAAGGAAGAATTGAAAGGGCAGACCCTGAAAGAGGAAATCAAGAGTATACATTCAATGGGTCAAAAGGTTACTGCAATGTTTGTAAACTAGAACTTACTTCTAAATCACATGCTGAAAATCACCTACACGGTAAACCTCACAATAAAGCAAGACAAAGATGGATGCAGGGTTACAGAGAAAATGTGGCATTGTATTGCGAAGTTTGTCGTATTCCATGTAGTGGTCCAGAAAGTATGCAACAGCATTTGGCAAGTAAAAAGCACAAAGAACGTGTTGAAGCTATGTCTGGAGAAGTAGCAGACAGTCCTGTAGCCGTACCTATCGTTACCTCAGATAATACAAAATGGTTTCCCTGTGACATTTGCAATTGCAAACTCAACTCCCAGCAACAATTAGAAGCACATCAACAATCTCCTAAGCATAGAGCACAAGAGGAGAAGCTATTGAGGCAAGGACGATCAGCTGTGACTCCTCAAAATGTTTACCCTACACATGAGGGGATTAATCCAACTTATAGACAAGCTGGACAAAATTATGATTACACTGGTTACCAAATGCAAGGAATTCTTAATGACTTTCAAAGAAGGAATATATACGAAGGCAGGTTTTTGAACAACAACGCTGGACCTTCAGAGAATCAGTTTAATCAATATACCGGTAATTATCTTCAGATGTCACCAAATGTTGACAATGTTAACATGCCTAGTTATGTTAAACCATTGGTTTCAGATAGATCTCCATTGCCTAATGAAATAACTCCTAATATTGTATTGCCTCAACCTTCTGTTAAAGAGCCAAAAGTAAACTTTGCTCCTCCATCTAATGAAATAGAATATTTTCCTCCCTTTGATTCATTAAATGTATCGCTTGGTTCAGCATTAACTCTTGGATCACTTCGACATAATACTTCCTCTTTTAAAATTGAGGATGGAAGAATAATGGTTGAAATGGCAAGGCCAAATGTTTTTAGAACTGATAGCATTGAAAATGATATGGCAGTTGAAATTGGCCATGGTGTAAACAGTTATCGCAACCTTAAATTTGAACAGACAAATCTGAAGAGTAATATTCCTATGATTGATAATTTAATGATCCAAACCAGAAGAAACAATGTTGACATTGACACAGCAGAATCTGTAGACAGAGAGAATATTTCAGAAAGCCCTGCCTTTAAATCTGCAATTGACGAAAAAATCGCCAGTAAATTAAACTATCATCATCGAGGACATCCAGATGGAGGCGACTCTGACGATGAAGACACAAATAATTCCAGTGACAGCTGCTATAATAAAAAGTCATCATTTAAAAGTAAACAGTGTGATAAAGAAATAATTGTTCCTGAAATAACTACTAATGTGCTTCCAATGTACGGAGATTCTCATTTTGAAGTACCGGTAGATGATCCAGCTGAATTTACGTCTTCGTCTGATAATTCCTCTCATTCCAGGAAACCTTCTAACACAGACATGTCACGCGCCATTAAAAATAGGTATAAGAGTAAAGCGTCACAAGTTTCGTTAAGCTCCCAGACAGATAGTTCTGTAGAGAGTTCGGAAAGTCCGCCACAAATTTCGTTAAGCAGCCAAACAGATACTTCCGTAGAGAGTTCTTCAAGTGAAAAGTTTGATTCTGGAGTTATTAAAAATGTGTTTCATGATGATTGCAATAATAAAAATAATAATGCAAATGAATCGCTTGAGGTAGAGGACAATCTTAGTGACACAAGTATTAAATCACCAGGAACATCTTTAGAGAATCCTCGTAGCTTGATGACGTCACAAATAGCTGGCACGTCTGGACGTAATCCTGATAGAAATAGCCCATATCTGTATTTCTGTCAAACATGCAAACGACCAATGAACACAGAAAAGAGTTACAGGGAGCATATGCATGGACAGCGACATTTGGATAAGGTAGCGGTAGAATCTGCTCCAGACAGAGAACATCCACCAATAAAGAGTTTTAATGACTATGGTAGGATAGGATTTAATCTTACCAACACCAAACCAAGAAGTTACCAGATAGAACTCTTTAATAAAACACTGGAGTGCGACAGAGTTTGTTTCTTACCAACAGGTAATTGATCTGTCATTAGGGTTACATAATGTGCCTTGAAAATCTGCAGAAAAATGTGATTTCCCGGTCTGAAAAAAAGAGTGAAACATATTGTTCTTGTTTTATAATGCAGACCCCTCCTGCAAAATAAAGAATCTATGTAAAATCTAGCGCATTATATATAGCTCATTACAGTATATAATAATTCATGCCGATCTGTATAAACTAAACACTTTAAAATATTACCAGTTTAATAAGCTTGTAACATAAATGACCTTTTTTCCTTTGATATTTTTATGAATTATTCAGCTTATTCAACATGTGTTTCTATTATCTGGAATTGATATTGTATCATATTCAATTAAGGTGGTACCATACACTTCAGGTAAAATTTGATCTGCTCGTTTAATTTTCTTATTTTTTTGGCAGTGTGTTTGAATATATCCACTGTAATAAATTTTAAAAATTTTAACAAATTCCAACCAACAGACTCAGAGCTATAAATTCACTAGCCACATAGCAGCTTTTCTCTCTGTGGTTTTGATCACCGAGATGCTTGAAATCTGCATACAAACATATGATCAAAGCATTCAACTGATTTTAAAGAGTTATCTCCCTGTAGTGTTAGGTACCACCTTAATCAGCCATTAAAACTTTGTTGAATCCAAATGGAAATAGGCAGGGCTAATACCTTGGTACAACATGCAGGTCTGAATATTTTACCATAGCTTAAGCTCTGTGCTAAATGTCAATCATTTCATTTCTGTTTCAGTATATACCACATGTCTTACTCATGAACCTATTTAAACAAACTCATCCTTCAGATTTGTTTGTTTAAATAAGTTATTTTGTAAGACCTATGGAAAATATTATTCGTAGAATTTGAAAAATATCAAAATTAGATAATTTCATAAAATTGAGGGACATGTGAAGAAAACAGATTGAATTGCAAAACAATAATGCATATTATATACAAGTTCAACACACACAAAAATGGCCAATACTGTTTTTATTGTGGCATATTTTAAAGTTTGTGTTGTAATTCAAGTTTTTTTACTCCACCTGTGTTCTGCCATATATATTTTGTGTTTTTGCATATTTGAGAAGCATCTCGGTCACTGTCGTCTGATGAGAAATTATGGAAAAAGGAAGAAAAATAAAACAAACACACATGAGACAATATTTTATGATTAATTATTAACCAGTAGGTTCTATTATGAATACTTCAGACTGGTTTGTATTTATACAGCAAGAACATTATTTTGCTCCAAAATGCTTTGCCGGTCTATTATATGGCTTTTAAGGCCATAATGGACCTGCAAAACCCATAATGGACTGGTAAAAGCCATAATGAACCAGCCCATTATGGCTTTCTTCAAGAAGAATGAAGATTACCTAAAAATTTCATAAAATTTCTAAATTCTAAAATCAATAACAAAAAAATTGAAAGTTCATAAAATTTTCAAAAACTTTCAAAATTTCAAAAATAAAAAAAAAATAAAACATTTTCACATTTCCAAATTTTCAAAATGATAAAATTTTCAAAAACTTTCAAAAATTTCAGTTTTCGTATAATTTCAAAATTTTAATATTTAAATAATAATATTGAAAAATGATAAAAACAATTTTCTCCCTTTATTACGGCATTTTTATCCCGCTGAACCAGTGGTGGAAAAATCTGTAATCCTCTAGAGGATTAAAATGTCTCGTGCATTTCCCCCGCATTAATTTCAAACTTTGAAATAAAGTTCGTGTTAAGTAATGGGAGAAACAAATTCTCCTTCAGTTGCCCATGTGGGTTACGATATTTCTCCACTCTCGGGAGTTAAATTTAAAATTTTAACCACTTGCCTGACAGCTTGTGGTTAAAATTTTTAATGTAACTCTCCTGAGTGGAGAAATATCGTAACCCACGGGCAACTGAAGGATAATCTATATATATAGCCTACCATTTTGGTCAATACTATGGCCTTCTTCAAAAAGAATGAAGATTACCTAAAATTGAAATTGACTGGTTAATAAAAGTATTAAGAAATGGGTGTTTTCATAATGGACCGGTTATATGTCCTCGGTTAAATCATAATGGCCATCGTCGTTGCCTTGAGCCAATGCAACCTTACTTGGGCCATTATGACTAACCTTGGACATATAACTGGTCCATTATGAAAACACCCATTTGTTAATACTATATTAAAAGATATCATTATCTGATGATCTTCATATTGGTCCAGTTTTAAGACCAATGATAGCTGTATTGGCCTGAGGTGAGAAAGATCTAAAAGCAAAAGGATAAAAACATGTAAGACATAAATGATCTCACACTGGTAAGAGGGAAAGACGGACAAATCTCAGACACCCAAGGGAAAGATTTCTGGTCTCCAACGAGGCTCTGCCGAGTTGGAGACCAATAGAAATCTTTCCCGCGGATGTCTGAAATTTTTCCGTCTTGCCCTCTGCATTCCAGATTTACAATCTTGACCGGAAGTTAAAAACACAAATATGAAGTTTATGAACACACAAGATAAAAACACACAAAAGTGTTAATTGCATCCAACATTATTTTAAATAAAGTTTCGGTATAATAAAATAATTATTTCCTGCACTTGTGGTGAACATCATAATTGATATAAACGATTTTATTGATACAATGACATTTTGCAAAACGTAACATTTTTATGGGAAAAGTAGCGTGAAATTCTTATCTCACCCACGTGTTGAGACAAGGATATCTCACACGGCTAAAAATAGGAACTGTGCTATCTCATTAGTGAGAAAACATTTTTGGGTTAATTAATAAATATATCGTCACATAATAATATCAAATAAATACGGGGGCTGTCATGTTTGTGATCGTATGGTAGTTGGATTTACAACTACCTATGCAATCAGTGCCTATCACCACTAACGCTGTGAGTTCAAACCCTGCTCAGGCGATGTGTACTCGATGCAACATTATATGATCAAGTTTGTCAGTTACTTGTGGCATATCTGTGGTTTCTGCGGGTACTCTGGTGGCCTCCACCAATAAAACTGGCCGTCACGATATAACTGAAATATTATTGAAAGTGGCGTTAAACACCATAGCTCTAACCTTAATACCATATAATTACCAGGTTTTGTACACACAAAATTTTGATGATTTACTGGTATTGCATGGTAAGTCTATTTGCTAGTTATTAAATATGTATGTTTATTTTCTATTCAAACACTATAGGTACTGGTAAGACATTGATCAGTTGTATGACAATCAGTGCCATGTTGAAACAGAATCCAACTAAACAGGTCATGTTCCTGGTTGATAAAGTCCTGCTGGTCCTACAACAGTCGCAGTATATCAAGAAAGAAATTGGTGACAGAGAATATGGAAGGTAATTTTGATAAGGGCTAAAAAAAAATATGAGTGTCTATATTGGCCAAGAAAAAATCATTTTCCATGACACAAAAATAATTATTAGAAAGTACAGTATGAACATTTTTCAATCATCATGGAGCCATACCTATAATATTATACCCCCACTCGTTGAGAGGGGGCTATATTGCAATCACCTTGTCCATCCGTCCGTCCGTTCACACTTTCGTAACAGATATCTCAGCTTCTACTGGAAGAAATGATTTTATATTTGATATATGGCTTTGGCATGGTGACTTGTACTGTGTCTCCCCTTTCCAGATTTACCGCACATCTACTTCCTGTTTCCAGTGCAACTTAGAATTTTTCATGTTTGCCGTAATGAAAACTTTCGTAACAGTTATCTCAGCTTCTACTGGAAGAAATGATTTTATATTTGATATATGGCTTTGGCATGGTGACTTGTGCCATGCTTCCCTTTCCAGGTTTACCGCACATCTACTTCCTGTTCACCGTGCGACTTACAAATGAACGAGTGGGGGTATTCTTAGGACGATGTAACGTGCAACATCTTGTTTTTTTGGCACCTAAATATTGTAACAAGGAATACCGGAATGTCAGATATATCTAAATGGTGGATTTATTTCTATATAATATTTTAAAGGTTTAGTCATGAAGATCCATCCAAGTTGGAGAAACGTAACCCGTTGATTGCAGCTTTATGTGGTGGTTCCCAGAACACAGGAGGGATACCTCTATGGAAACATGATGTTATTGTAGTTACTGCAGGTAAAATGAATACTTCATAGTATACTGTTAATATGTACGTTGTCGGAAAATATATAATTTATTTGCAAGAGCTTTTGAGACAGGTTTGGCAAGTTTTTCTAGCCTGTTTCGCAGCGAGTGCAAATGAATTTTATTTCTACAGAGTGGGTTATCCTGCAATGTAAAAATGTTCAAAACTACAGCGAAATTTTACTGAAATGAGCAGAAACAAGTGTTTCAATCATTTTCAGTGGTGTCTCTTGACACGTCTATGCAAAAACTATTACTGTTTCTAACTGTTCGCTCTACATAATTTATGTACCAGGAGATTGTTATGTATATACTGGAGCATGGACGACAAAACTTTATTCGTCACACCTTTATTGTACAGTAAATGGTTAAGTAAAGTCAAATTTCGACACTTTGCCAAAGATCAGATGATGTGATGTCAGCTTTTGCCATACTTGTTATCCATGTTTATTTGAAATTTTCAAAATTTTCACATGTACCACAGGCCATTTAAATTAAAACTTATGAAATGATCTGTGGGTAACCGTTAATAGCATTCTTCATTTGGAGCTAATCATCAAGATTCTATATGGCAGTATAGGATTGGTTCGTGGTATGTATCAGATGCTCTTTGTTTATTATCAAATTAAATCTAATTGTTCTTTATGTAGCAAAGGAAATATTTTTTTTGTATCTATTAAAAGGTTCTGTACAAAAAAGGCAAGTTTACAAAAAATTTTGTTTATTGTAAATATGCAGACATTTGTTGGTTGATACGAAAGATATTTTATTATTCATTTCGTTCTTATCATCAAAATTTAATATGACTGTTTATGAGCAAAATAATGATTATGATGGAATTTATCAGATAATCTTTATTTATAAAAATATCCAAATTTATCAATAATTTATACAGTTTTAGCAGGCTGTCATGGTCTTGATTGTATGGTAGTTGGATTTCCAACTACCTATGCAATCAGTGCCTATCCCACTAACATTGTGAATTTGAACCCTGCTCAGAGGAGGTGTACTCGATACAACATTATATGATAAAGTTTGTCAGTGAATTACGGCAGGTCAGTGGTTTTCTCCTAGTTCTCCAGTTTCCTCTACCAATAAAACTGACCACAACGATATATCTGAAATATTGTTGAAAGTGGCATTAAACACCTAAACCAAACCTATTTTTTTTTTATACATTTTTTCTTTAATCTTACCAAGTAAATATTGTTAGTTTCAACGAACTGAAATGTATCAGTCATTGTGACGTCAAACAACTGAAATGTATCAGTCATTGTGATGTCAAACAACTGAAATGTATCGGTCATTGTGACGTCAAACAACTGAAATGTATCGGTCATTGTGACGTCAAACAACTGAAATGTATCAGTCATTGTGATGTCAAACAACTGAGATGTTTCAGTCATTGTGACGTCAAACAACTGAAATGTATCAGTCATTGTGACATCAAACCACTGAAATGTATCGGTCATTGTGACATCAAACACATTATGACATTACCGATATAAACAATAATGTCAGTTTAGAAGGTCTGGACAGACATTATCACTAGTATCACAGCTCATCCTCTTGTAAAGTAATCGGACCCATCCCTGTCCTCTTGTAAAGTAATCGGACCCATCCCTGTCCTCTTGTAAAGTAATCGGACCCATCCCTGTCCTCTTGTAAAGTAATCAGACCCATCCCTGTCCTCTTGTAAAGTAATCGGACCCATCCCTGTCCTCTTGTAAAGTAATCGAACCCATCCCTGTCCTCTTGTAAGGTTGTGATAATGTCTATCTCCACTTTCATAACTGCCACTATTCTGTATATACAAATGTACACATAATTTTGAATGCTTTCAATAGTTAGCATGCTTGCCTCGAGTGAGGTAGGTCGTTGGATCGAGCTCCAGTCGTCTGAAACCAAAGACTATAAGATTGATGCTTGTTGCTTCTACAGTAAGTACATAGCATTAAGTAGAAAGAACAAAGACATGTCTACCTGCGGATTGTTGGTTCAGTGATCAGTGAATTAGCACTATAAAAATCCAACTAAGCGTGTAAATCTAGTACAAAGTGGATATCAATATCATCTTATCAAATGTGACTTGTTCTCGTCATGATATAGTTGAAAAATTGTTCATCTGGCGTTAAACTACAATCACTCACTCATTATATAGTAATGGTATATGTACCAGTAAATAAAAATGTGTTGGGTTTTTTTCAGCATGCTATAGCAATCTTTTGTTGAAAAAAATTCTTCGCTGGGAAGATAATTGTTTGATTGTTTTTGACGAGGCCCACCACTGCATTAAGAATCATCCATTCAACCAACTTCTACAAGGATACCAATGTAAATATCCGCAAAATGTGCGTCCAAAATTACTTGGTCTTACAGCATCACCTGCTGGACGGTCAAGCGTCGATGAAACCATTTTAATGCTGCATCAATTGATAGATAATCTAGGGGGAGCCATGATAGCTTTGGTGGAAGAGAACACATACGAATTGAGAAAGTTCCAGTCAAATGCAACGATTGAAATTCATTATACTACCATGACAAGAAAAGAAAAATCATTCAAAGAAGAGCTACAGATTTATCTTCTGAACTGTTACACACGTCTTTGCGAAGAAACCGATTTATTACAACAGTTTGACCTTGGATTAAGGGCCAAGAAACATTTAACAGCAGAAGAGTTACTTGAGTGTGCAAAAGAAGTCGACGGAAGTTTGTTGAATTCTTTAGAGATTACAATAAATATGGCTAGCCCAAAAGAGGATTCAAAATCCGATAGAAAAATATTTTCCCGTAATCTCATTAAACACACACAGTATATTTGTATTGCATTAAATGTTTTGATCGAGTCGGGTGTTCAAATGGCTATTGAAGAATTGCAAGAATTAATGGCAAGTGATCCATCAACGAGCTTTGAATTTGCAGACATGAATGGGTTGCCTAGTGCAAGAATGAAGGATGCTTTGCAGACGTGCATGAATGTTGAGAGATCAAACGTGTCATTACATAGTCATGATATCGATGCGTCACCGCAACTGTCCAAATTAATAGAAATCGTTACAAGAACAGATTATGTTAATTGGTCTGATAAGGGAGTAATGGTCTTGGTGCTCGTAAAACAGAGAGAAACCGCATTCAAAATTAAAAACATGTTGAATTCCCATGATGCAATTGAAAAATTACAACTAAATGTTGAGGCAGTCGTTGGACACGGTTCCACCAGTGGTACTGAACAAGGCATGTCTGTTGCACAGCAAAAGCAAATATTAGAAAACATGCGAAAAAAGCTATATCATATAGTGGTTGCTACTGCTGTTGCTGAGGAAGGAGTAGATATTCCGGAATGTGAACTCGTTATTACATTTAACCCTCCATCAACAGTCACAGCTTTAGTACAAATGAGAGGCAGAGCTAGAAAAAATCACAGTAAATTTATCATATTGTGCAATAGTTCAAAAGAGATTGTCGAACTTGAGGATTTAATGAAAAAAGAGAAGAATATGATAGAAGCTGCGGAACAAATGATCAAAAAACAGAAAATGAAGAAAATATGAAATGTGATATATATATGTATACCATATATAAAAAGGGTCATATGAGAGTTGAAAATGTTAACATATTTTGATATTTTACTCAAAAATAACAAAATAAAACCCAAAAAAGAAATAAAATGCCAGATGATTATATAATGGAAATATCACGATAATGAAAAATAACAAAATAATTTTAAAAAAAGAAAAGAAATAAAATGCCAAATGATTATGATGGAAATATCATGATTTATAAAAAAGAACAAAATATCAAAAAAAAGAAGAAAAAAATACCAAATGATTATATAATGGAAATATCATGATTATTAAACAATACAAAATAACAACAAAAAAAAGAAATGAAATGCCAAGTGATTATATTATGGAAATATCATTATAATGAAACACAGAACACAAAATATTTTTTTTATGCTTTTTTGTTTAGGATAAGATATTTTGTGCCATCGTGGCCATGAACGTATGGTTTTGGATTTACAACTACCTATGCAATATGTGCCTATCGCCACCGATGTGAGTTCAAATCTTGATCATGGCAAGGTGTACAATATTATGTGAAAAAATTTGTCAGTCACTTGCGACAGGTCTGTGGTATTCTCCTAGTATTCTGGTTTCCTCCATCAATAAAACTGATCGCCATGGTATAACTGAAATATTGTTGAAAGTGGCATTAAACACCATCAAACAATCAACCAAATAAACAATATAGACCACGTGGGATTAATGGTGATAATTAATCATTTACTACTGGGATATTAATGGTTAACATGAAATGACATGTGATCATCTAATATAAGTTAAATTACATAGAAAAGGAAATAAGGACGTCGGAGGTCCAAAGAATAAAATTTGCTGCAATGGGGAAAATTTTATAAATCATACTTTAAGTACATTTGTACCAGGAATGGAAATGCAATTGCATTGAGCATGAAGCATCAGATGTGTACCAAGGAATCATTGAATATCCTATGATCTTTTAGATCCAAATCCTTCCAGGTGCATCAAAGTTTAACATAGTACATTAGTACATTGTATATGTCAATAGTTCAAAAATTCTTCTTTACCTGGGTGAGTGATACAGGATTTTGTGAGTCTTTAGTTTAGAATTATTTCATAATAAAGACAGAATTGTTGTTATTAGAAGTTATGCTAAAGAGAGAGAGGTTATTTTAAAGGGAGAAGTCATATCAAGGAGAAGTTATGCTAAAGAGATGGGCTATTCTAAAGAGAAGTTATGCTCAATAGAGAGATATTTTAAAGATGAGAGTTATGTTAAAGAGAAGTTATGCTCAGACAGAGGTCTTATAAAGAGAGACTTTATGTTAAATAGAAGTTATGCTAAAGAAAAGGGTTACTATAAAAACAAGCTGTGTTATTATGCAAAAGTTATGTTAATAGAATTTATGTTTAATAGAAGTTATGTTAATAGAATTTATGTTTAATAGAAGTTATGCTAAAGAGAAGG
>MJUT01059560.1:377001-399125 GCA_002080005.1 Gigantidas platifrons
CAGGGCGAGATGTACAACATTATGTAATAAAGTTTGTCAGTGACTTGCGACATGTCAGTGGTTTTATCCAGGTCCTCCGGTTTCCTCCACCAATAAAACTGACCGCCACGATATAACTGAAATGTTGTTGAAAGTGGCGTTAAACACCATCAAACAAACAAACAAACATAAATTTACTTGAATTGTTACCTTATTGATACACATTACTTTGATGATTGAATGACATTTGAGGGAATGGATTAGAAAAAAAATGTCAACAGTGAAAACTTTTGATCCATAATAGCAGAAACAAAAAAACACATTCTGCTAAGCACGCAGCTTTAAGGAGAAAGAGCAAAGACTGGTTGGCTCAGAATCAGGAAAATGTGTCCTAGTGGGGAGACATGTCAATCCACGGACTGTTGTTTCAGTGAGCTAGCACTATAAAAAAAATCCATATTAGTGTGTTGGTCTAGTGCAAAGCGGACCTCATCATCATTTCATTGAAAATTAACTTGTAAATTGCTGAGTTGGCGTTAAACAACAATCTCTCACTCACAAAAACACATTCATCTGTTATTGTTTATACCCATTTGATCAATACATGTATATAATCTATGAACCTATACTGTCATCTTTGAAAGAAGTGAAAAACAAAAAATATCACACTGCCAAAACAGTTCCAATATCTAATAGAAAGAGCCAAAATCTATACCTCTAACACATAAATGTATGACTGCTTACTTTCCTGGCTTGGTACGTATACAGGCACTTCAATAAAAAGTGGCAGGGTTAAGCTAAATTTATGAGCCCAAAATGAGTGTTATTCAAACTTTTAGTCAGTAATGGTATATACTGTATCTTTTAAGTGTTTGAAACCAAAATCAATAACAAAGCATAGTTTTTTATGGCTATTGATCATGATACAAAATGGCCTAGATATAATTCACCATACAATTCTCATCAGACTCGGGTGGAAATAGGATGTCAACTGATTTTTATACCGCAATTGGTAACTTTACAGCATTGATAAATGGAGTCGTATAAACTTTTGCTTTATACTGGACAATGTCCTGTATGAAGCATTTAGGCCATGCCCCTTTTTGGAACTTTTGCTTTATACTGGACAATATCCTGTATAAAGCGTTTTTTAAATGGGGCCCATGACGGGGAATACGAATTTTAATTATTTTTTTTATATAGAAAACTGAAAAAAAATATAGTATTGCAGTATAAAAACAATATAGATATGATGTCTTTTTATATGAGATTTATTTGTATTCGGGACGAAACAGGGGTACTGCTCGGCAGAACCTCGCAGTACCCCTGTTTCTTAGCCTCATCCAAATAAATCTCGTATAAAAAGACATCATACCTATATTGTCTAAATAAAATGTCATTGATTTTTACCCCTGTGTTCAAACAATACAATTATTGATGAAAGCATGTTGAAGAGAAAAATCTGACAGAAAATTGTATCATGTGACCGGACCTTTTCTGCAAACTTCTCTTGTTGCATATGCCTTTCGTGGTTCACTAAATTTCATCGCTTAATGATAATAGAAACCAGGAAAATTGGCATTCAACGAATAAAAATGATCAATACACACTATCGGATAAAAGTTACGAAAACTTCATATATTGCATATTACACATGTAATTATGTTATATTCTACACAACATACATTTGTCATTGTCTCCACAATAGTGAGATGTATACCCCATGTATTGCCATGGATGAAGATTTGGTCTAGGTCAGCTATGTTTCTTTCTTCTTACTGCCTGGGAGCTTATACAACTCTCCACACTGCCATTGTGTTCCCTAATGTTCTTGTTGATTCTCACATCTATTAGACGGTGAATGTCGGCCCCCAAAGCATAAACTTTGTAGACCATCTACATATATACTCTGTACCTGGCCTTCCTGTTCCCCAAGGGTTTGTAGATTCTCACATCTCTAACAGTAAATGTCGGTTTGATAATTTAGATAGTGTAGACCATACTCCTTATTTTTTATTTAATTTTATCAATATCACTTCAATTGTTTTAGTCATATTGTGGCAACCAGGTTAAGTGGTAGATGCAGCCAGAGTTCCCAGTGAAAACCATTGTCAGAAAATTCTTGATAAATTTTCTCATTGAAGGTACAAGTCAAGTACACCTGTTAATGGCCGGAGAAATACATTCTCATTGAAGGTACAAGTCAAGTACACCTGTTAATAGCTTGAGAAAAACATTCTCATTGAAGGTACAAGTCAAGTATATCTGTTAATGGCCGGAGAAAAACATTCTCATTGAAGGTACAAGTCAAGTACACCTCTTAATGGCCGGAGAAAAACATTCTCATTGAAGGTACAAGTCAAGTACACCTGTTAATGGCCGGAGAAAAACATTCTCATTGAAGGTACAAGTCAAGTACACCTGTTAATGGTCGCAGAAATACATTCTCATTGAGGGTACAAGGGCCCGGGTGGCTCATTGATTTAGGTAGTTGGATTACCTAATAATTCATAAAAGCCTATCACCAATACGGCGTGGGTTCGCGCCCAGCTTTATAGATTGCAAAAAAGGGTGCACTTGACTCGCAGCCACAAGTGATAAAGTTTACCAGTTGCTTGCCCATGGTCGGTGGTTCTCTCCGGATACTCCGGCTTCTTCCACCACTAAAACTGGTCGCCGTGATATAGCTGAAATATTGCTGAGAGTGGCGTTAAACACCAGCTATATCATAGCGATCCGAACTAATCAGTCTTTGCTGCCCCTTTCATTCAAAAGTCATTAGCACTGAGGAGAGTGGACTCAAGATAACTGCATAATTATTATGTTTGTTTTAATGTATGATTGATTTGTATGTTCATGTATATATCCATGTTTGTATGTTTGTTTTATGCCGTCAACCCTATAAAGGTAAAAAAAAAGAGCATTAATTAATAAAGTTAAATTTATTTATTAACTTTCAAATATAGTTAATTGTACAAACGAGCGCTATTAAATTCTTAATTGTAAATTAAACATGGATGCCATGCAAGTACTTATGTCGCTTCGTACCAACAATCTCAGTGAATAATTTGACAGAACGGGAACCTTTTTCCCGATATAAATTTGGGAGAAATACAATAAATTAAACAAATGTAAGATAATAAACATCATAATAGATGACACCGTTATGTCCAATTGCCAATTGATCACACTATCAAACTTTCCATTCGATTTTGATACGATATTTTTTACAAATATTTAACAATCATCAGGTCCTTGAAAACAAGTCGGGGTATGAGTATTCCGATACCAAGATCTTGTCGAAATATATTCTGTCTGCAGAGACGATGGTGAACGATGGATTTTCATATACTAGTAGTGAAAATGTATAAAGATAAGGATTTAGTATACGTAGTTTAAGCGGGGAGTAAACTACAATGTCAAAAAAAAAATTGTGAATGTGTGACGTAAAAATGTTTTTGACATTTACTTTCGTATTAAAATACTTCAAAGGACTTATAGTTATTGATAGAGAAGGTTCACGAGAAATATTCTACCCTCCTAACTGAATTTAGTACTGCGTTGACTACTATTTTACCAATTTTGTTACAGTATTGTTATAAATGCTGATATAGTGACAAACGGAACCTTTGAACCGTAATGAAAGCAGGAGGTTTGGCGCCGTAAAATCTGATTCAACCCACCATTTCTTTAGAAATGCCTGTACCAAGTCAGAGCCATTGCGGTTTACCCAGTTTTCTGGTTGTTCACTGATTTTGTCTGTTTGTTGATTTATGAGTTTTTACTTTCCCTTTGGAAGATTGCTTGGTGTTCGGTAATTTTCTTATTACCCTTATTTACGAACATGATTTAATCCTGTGAATAAAAAAACCTCAAACATTATGAAAGTATTAGGAACGAGCTTTTCTCCTTGATCTGGTTGTTGCTTCTCCGCCAAGCACGTAGCATTAAAGAGAAATAGCAAAGACTGGTTGGCTCGGAATCAGGAGAATGTGTCTATCCGCGGACTGTTGCTTCATTGAACTAGCACTATAAAAATCCAACTAAGCGTGTTGGTCTAGTACAAAGCGGACCTTATCATCATTTCATTGAAAATTAAGTTGTTCACGCCATGATATAGCTAAAACATTGCAGAGCTGGCGTTAAGGAACAATCACTAACTCACTCTTGGGTCTGGAATCCTGGCGTCACAACTGTTTCACAACTGAAATAAGTAATTCATTTTTGATTCACCATCCTTAAAATTACATATACTATGTTTAAGTATCTTGCAGTGTAGACTACATAAAAGAATCGGAAAATGGGTGACAAAAAGTGTACAAATTATTAAAAGAAAGATTTCCAATGAAATACACAATTATCAGTACTGTTTTAATTTTAAAACCACACCCTTACATGTGTAAAGCGAAAGTGAGCGGCCATGTATTTGTGTGAAGAGTTTCGATTGTTGAGACAGTGCATTTTTTTTTTCATAGCAGACACAGTTGACATTCTTCAAATGTGCATCTATGACCATTATGGCGACTAAAATAATTTATTGTCCCCCGCCTCCCAAGCGGAGCGGGGGACATAGAAATGCCGGGCGTCCGTCCGTCCGTCCGTCCGGATATATTGTAAGCGCTCTCAGATTTGTATTTGTTGACCAATTGATTTCAAACTTACACACAGTCATTATATTAAGAATCTCTAGCTTAAGTTCGAAACTGGGCAAAATTCGAAAATAAAATTCTTGTAAAATCATGTTTTTTTTTATAGAAAAAGTACATATTTTGAGAATTACACATTTCTCTGAAACTACAAAAGATAGGAACTTAATATTTGGTATGGGTGGAGATGCCAATGTGAAGTTGAGGATGCAACATTTTCCCCCTCCCCCAGCTCATTCCCACCCCTCTGGGGAATCTGTATAAAAAAAATGTGACCGAAATCCCCACCCTAAACCATATATATTTATGATCAGGGTGACTAGGCAAATCAAATGCCTTATAGCTAAGGCCCCAGGGGTCATACCCCACCCCCTACCTGAAGTGAACTGTTTTAATGGTTGAGATCCCCACCCCTAAACCATATATATTTATGATCAGGGTGACTAGGCAAATTAAATGCCTTATATCTCAGGCCCTGTGGGGTCATACCCCACCTCCTACCCGATTTAATGGTTGAGATCCCCACCCCTAAATCATATATATTTATGATCAGGGTGACTAGGCAAATTAAATGCCTTATATCTCAGGTTCTGGGGGGTTATACTCCACCCCCTACCTGAAGTGAACTTTTTAATGGTTGAGATCCCCACCCTTAAATCATATATATTTATGATCAGGGTGACTAGGCAAATTAAATGCCTTATAGCTAAGGTCCTGGGGGGTCATACCCTACCCCCTACCTGAAGTGAACTTTTTAATGGTTGAGATATCCTCCCCTAAATCATATATATTTATGATCATGGTGACTAGGCAAATTAAATGCCTTATATCTCAGGCCCTGGGGGGGGGGGGGGGGNCCCCCCCCCTACCTGAAGTGAACTTTTTAATGGTTGAGATCCCCACCCCTAAGCCATATATATTTATGATCAGGGTGAATAGACAAATTAAATGCCCCAAGATTTTGACTTGCAACTGGGCTGTTGCATCTCGGATGCTTTCTCGATTTTATAAATATATCACATGGATAACATTACACTCACATTACACCTCTTTCTATTGCGGCGGGGGACACATGGCTACGTGTTGCAATCTTGTTTCCCTTTAAAGAGTTATATTTTCTTTCTAAATAAATAAACATATATTCTGGATGTTTCAGAAAATAATACAATGTAGTCATATCAAGGATTTTATATAGTTGAATAGATAGATGTCTGCGTCACGCATGAGCTCGGCAGAATACATATCAAATATTATGGGGTTTTTTTTGTGTATTCTTTTGAAATATTGCCAAAGCCGAAACGCAACAGTGGGGAAAGTCGGAAATAAACAAGATGACAAAAACTGATTTTATCAGAGAACAGGTGAACATTAAAATGTTCACTAAATGATTTTCACTAAATTGATACTTCAATTAAAATCAGATCAAATTTCTTTTACCGTTCTCATCAGACTGTCGATGGAAATAGAAAGTCAATCGATTTTGAAACGATTTTTTTTATTCGACTTTTGTGTTCACATCATAAGATTTTTGCCGAAAGCATATCGCAATGAAATATCGGATGGAAAATCGTATCGTGTGACCGCACCTGTACGTACGATGGTTCCGCAGCTACTTTTGCAGTTACCTGCCATATTAAAAATCATTGAACTTCGTCCTTAAAAATCGTGCATATAATTTCTGCAGCTATTGTCAGAAACAAAATAGAGATTTAAAAGAAGTTGCTAACTGATGCGTGACGCCGTAATGAATTATGAGATCGAATTTAACTTAATTGAAGGTTAATCTACTACATGTATTAACTAATTTATAATAGAGTCTAATTGACGGTCAAGCAACGCTATTAACTCATACTATTAACTTATTTACAATTAGCGATTTAATAGACTATGTAGTATAATACCATGGATCTTACGAATCAACTTATTTAAACCAACGAATCCGAAGGATGAATTGGTTTAAATAAGTTCATGAGTAAGATCAATGGTATATATGGTTTGTAACAGAAATCAATATTGGGTGCTTGAAATCGATGTCCGCGTTACGTCCGGAGACATTATTACATCGCGTGTGCGTCAATGTTTAAATATTACTGGGACCCCCTTACTATATCAGCGAATGATCTAGCTGGTTCCTCCGCAGATTGAATCTTGTTGATGATGTCTGGTGGTAGAAAGTTCCAATCTTTGACTGTGTTTGGGAGAAAGCTGAATTTCAGTATATCGGTCTTGGCTGGAAGTCTGAGATAATGTTGACTATGCATGTTCTTAGTTGTTCTTAATGGTCGTTGAAGGTTATCAGTTGGAATTTCGACTAGATGATGTACGCCTTTACAAAATAATATTAATCTGTTCTGTTTTCTTCTTTCTTTTAGTGGTTCTAATTTTGTCTGTTTAAGTATAGTTGTCATACTGCCTGGTTCGTAGTTGTAGTTTGATGTAATAAATCTAGCGGCCCTTTTCTGAACTCTTTCCAGTTTTTCTTGTAGGTAAGATTGATGTGGGTCCCAGGCTGTGCAGGCATATTATAAGACAGGTCTAATGAGTCCTTTATATGCCTGTAGCTTAACTTCCATGGGGCATGATGACAGGTTCCTTTTTAATAATCCCAGGGTTCTATAGGATTTGTTACATATTTCCTCTATGTGTTTCCCCCAATGTAAGTCGTTCGTGATGTTCACTCCAAGATATTTTATTGATGTTAGGAATTCCAGTTCTGTGCCTTTCAGAGTATATTTATATTCTATGGTCTTCTTTTTATGGCTTAAGGTCATTATGTTGCATTTGACAGGTTGGAACCTCATTCCCCATGATGCCGTCCATTTTCCTAAGGTGTCTATATCTTTATGGAGCTCTGCGCAGTTGTTGGAGTTGTTGATTTTCCTGTAGCAGACACAGTCATCTGCAAATAGTCTAATTTCTGATGTAACATTATCTGCTATGTCGTTGATGTGGACGAGGAATAGTATTGGCCCCATCACTACTGTTCCTTGGGGGACTCCTGACACTACGGACGACTCTTCAGATTTACATCCATTTACAACGACACATTGTTGTCTGTTGGACAGGAAGAAATCGATCCAGTTCATGATGTTTTTTGGTACACCGTATCTGTGAAGTTTGCTTTTCAGTAGCTCATGTGGGACTGTATCGAATGCCTTTTCGAAGTCTAAGATGAATATATCAACCTGTTACCTGTTGTCGATGGCTGTAGCCCAATCATGGATTACGCTTACAAGTTGAGTCTCGCAGCTGTGATTTTTCCTAAAGGCGTGTTGTCTGTTGTTGAGAATGTTGTTTTTTTCGAAGTGCTCATCTGGTTTGAGCAAATGATATGCTACAAAAGTTTACATAAAATGCACGTGAGTGACACCAGCCTGTAGTTATTTGGGATAGATCGATCGTGGGCATATAACATGTAGATCCTTATATTATACCATGACGCAAGCTCCTCCCACTTCCATAGAAACTTAACTATTATTCTCATGTGATGTCAAAATCATGGAATAACATCAAGATCTTCATGTTAAACCATGGTTTGTAAAAGTTCACTATTTTTAAGTTGATTACTGCATAAAAACATCAAAGGAAAAATGCGCATTTATGTTACAATAAATCTTAATTCACTATTAACTTAATTGACGTGTGTGCAACTCAGCCCTGGTATGTCACCAAAAATAAACTTGGGAAACAAGGGAATATCATTAAAAATAAACTTAGGCGACCAGGGAATGTCACCAAAAACAAACTTGGGCGACCAGGGAATATCACCAAGCATGAGCTTGGGCAACCAGGGAATATCATCACAAATAAACACTCTGATTCTGCCAAACAATTCTCTGAAACTGATATCATAAAAATGTTGGATGTGTTCATTGATAACGTATTTGGTGGGAGTGCTTTTGAACAGACAGTCAGCAGTTGTATGGGTTCAAACAGCGCTCCTCTTTACACCGTCTTATTCTGTTATACGTATTTGGTGGCGGGTGTCTGATAAGAAGCGGGAACTGCTTACCCTTCGCGAGTACCTAAGTTCAGCCCCGTTTTTGGTGGGGTCCGTGTTGCTCATCTTTTTAATTTATATTGTCCTATTATGTGTCTTTACGTTCTGGGTTCCGTGTTGTGATGTCTTCTTCTTCTTCCCGTAAAGAGTGTAGTCAAGGCTGAGTGTAATTACTTCATGCATGTCCGTACTGTACAATTAAAACCGAAATAATATTTACAGTAAAAAAACAGGGTGTGAAGCACTATTTACATCTGGGACTGCACGGGAAGGGTAATATACCCTTGCCCTGCCTGGAACTGGCATGACGTACAGCAGGTGGTATGCTGTTCCAGGTGATGATGGCACCAGGGAAGAATGAAAAGCGATATACATCTGCTCGTGTATATATAGTCCTGAAGGCTCCAATCCCTCTAGTTCTACAATCAGATGGTATAAGTAGAAGTTCTGCACAGATTTCAACTAAATTATGTATGATCTTATACGTTGGAACAGTTCTTTAAGGGATTCCGATTTTAAGTTGGAGATCATAGATGTAAAGTTCTGTTCCTGGTTCTCGGTCTTGAAAGTTGTTCGATACAAATCGTGCAGCTCTTCGTTGTACAGAGTCTAGTTGGGATATCTGGCTTTTGTTGTATGGGTCCCACATATACAGCACTGGCATATTCAATGGATGGTCTCACTAGTGTTGTACATGTATGCAACTGCTTTTACTTCTGTCGGACATACATGCATTGGCTTTGGCTGTGATATTACTGATGTGATTTTTCCAGCTCAGATCGTTGCTAATGGCAACACCTAGATATTTACTGTCCTTTGTTGCTTCGTGTACTTAGATATACAGTAAATAGTTGTATTCAATTGGCTTCCGTTTCTTTGAAATATGTAGTGTAAAGCATTTACCTGCATTGAATGACATTTGCCAAGTTTTTCCCAATTCTCAAGTTGGTGTAGGTCTTTATGAAGCTGCAACTGATCAGCGTTGGTGTTGACTACACAATGCAGGAGGCAGTCATCGGTAAAAAGTCGAGCGTTAGATGTAACTGAATCCAGTAGATCGTTTATAGACACAAGAAAAACGTCCGTTACGATTTCAGCATAAAAGCGATGTTCGATTCGTCTTTACCTCCAGTTGTTTGTAGGAGGACGCATGTGTTGTTGGCGTTGTTTGTGTTTATTTGCGTGTAGTGGTGTCTGGCACGTGTTATGTGTTTCCCCCCTTCGTCTTGTGTTCCCTCTGTTGCCAGTTTCTCTGGATTGTTCTTTTTTGATTACCCCTTCGGTTTTCTCAAACGTTTAATTCATACAGGGGCATCGCGAGAAAAACAAAAAGAAGCTAGGCCGAACATTTAATTTCACGTTCCGCTGTATAGATGATGCCCTTTCACTTAATCATTATAAATTTGATGATTTGTTGATCGCATCTATCCCATTGAGCTTGAAATCAAAGATACCACAGATACAACTAGATCTGCTTTATACCTTGACATACACCTCGAAAGTGACAGTGAGAACCGGTTAAGAACGAAACTTTACGATAAAAGAAATGATTTAAATTTACCAATTGTGAACTTCCATTATGATTATGATTATGTTGATCTCATTGATCTTGTAATAAAAGATACCACCTACAGATACAGATTCATATACCGTGACCTACACGTAGACACTAACAACAAGAACTTGTTGCAGGGTCTCGATATCGACTACTTTAAGTCTAAACCCCATGATTAAGGGTTACTGTTGTGGTGTTTAACACCATGTTCAACAATATTTCAGCTATATAATGGCGGTCAGTTTTATTGGTGGTGGAAACCGGATTACTCGAAGAAAACCACACCTGACGCAAGTCACTGACAAACTTGATTATGTAATGTTTTATCGAGTACACTTCGCCATGAGCAGGGTTCGAACTCACAGCTTTAGTAGTGATAGGCACTGATTGCATAAGTAGTTGTAAATCCAACTACCATATGATCACGCCCATGACCCCCGAAAATATTTACGACAAAACCAATGATTTCAATTGTTGTTCTTATCATGATGTCCTTGATAGGGGGTTGCTACTAACAAAAAAGCTACTGAACCAAATGTTCCCATTACTTGGCTAACCGTAACGGAATAGCTGTGTCATAAATGACCTGGTATATATTCGATTTGTGGTATTCACAAAAAACGTCCTTTCCTCATTCATGACTTATTCCGTGTTTGTAACAAGAGTATCATGACAAGTCCCACTTGTGGAGAAGGAATTGCTTAGTGGCATTCGTGTTGTTAATTTTTTTTCCATTTACACCTATTTATGTTCTTAGTTTTGAGTTGTGATGTGATATCCGATTTTCTCGTAAAAACAATGTTCGGTTCGTCTTTAATCCCATTTGTTTTGAACCGCATCTGTGGTGTTATGGTTAGCGTGCTCGACTCGAGTGCGGTAAATCGCGGGTTCGAGCACCGATCAGGTCAAACCAAAGACTATAAAATTGGTATTTATTGCTTCTTCGCTAAGCACGAAGCATTAAGAAGTAAGAGCAAACACTGGTTGGCTCGGAATCAGGATAATGTGTTCGAGTGGGGCGAAATATCAATCTGTGGACTGTTGTTTCAGTGAGTTAGCACTATACAAAAAATCCTAGTAATCCTGTTGGTCTAGTACAAAGCGGACCTCATCATCATCTCATTGAAACTTATCTTGTTCTCGACATGATATAGCTGAAACATTGCTGAGTTTGCATTTAACAGCATGCATTCACTCACTCCATTTGCTTTGTATCGAGTTCATATTTTATTTATATTATTTGTACTTAAATACGCATACTGATCTCCTACACGATTTTTTATATCAGATGATATTCGTGTTGTTTAAAAGTAACACGACGGGTGTCACTAGTGGAAACGGGACTGTCTACCCTTCCGGAGCACTTGATATCATACATATCACTTTGCGGGGTGCGTGTTGTTCTATCGTAAATTTTCTATGTAGTGTTTTATAGATCCCTTTGCCCTTTTTCTTATGGCCATTGTGTTGTATGTCCTTCTTTGATTTACGACTGTTAATTACCTCTTTGGTAACTTCTAACATTTACTACTAGATAAGACGGAACTAATTCATATACAATACTTGTGCACTGTCGAAGCATACAGGTAATATGTGTATGAGGCTTAGAAACGGGGGAAAAGGCGAGGCTTCGCCGAGCCTTTTCCCACGTTTTGCGCCGAATACACATATTTACCTATATGCTTCGACAGTGCACATGTATTGTATTTATCCTGCAATTTTAAATCGTAAATAAACGTTTACTGGACGATGATAAAAGTATTTGAAATAATTTTGTGTATGTATTTGAAAACAATATCCCCCAATGTGCCCCGATGAGTTTGCCAAATATAAAATGTTATTCTATTTATAACTGACCAATATCAAAAAAAATATTGGGCAGGCTATATTTGTCATCAGGATAAAATGGAAAAATAGCTATTTTACTGTTCTTTTTTTTCAATATGATTATGTTTACATGATTTGCAATGCAAATTATGAACCACATTGTAGTTGCAAAAGTACGAATTGTCTAGTCTGCCAATAGCATTCACGGCTTCTCTCGTACAACTCACGGATACATAAAGGTATGTATAGAGGTGTTTCGTCTAAAATTAGAAATCCAGTTCATCTGTATCCGTGAATGAGAAACACGAGGACTGGTATTACAGTATATCTCTAAGGTGCATAATTTATGTCTGGTGATTAAATATTAACATGTTTGGGCATAAGCAGAGGATCTGTAAAATCACTAGTAATGAAATCAACCTAGATGTCAAGATTAGACAACAGGAGAACAGCCAGTCTGCTTTGAAACAGGAACTTGTCTACTTTTCGCGAGCACTAGTGTTCACCCTCACTCATCATTTTAGTTTTCTGTGTTGTGTTTTTTGTGTTTTGTTTGTCTTCGTTCTATGTCTTGTGTGCCCAATGTTGCCAATGTCTCTGGATTGTCCATAGTTTTGATGGTGTGTTCACGTTTCTCCCACTTTTCATTTTTTGATATACAAGTAAAAAAAAATTGTGGGAGGAAAGTGAATAATGTGTAAAAGGGATTAAAGAAATTTACCTGTAATTATACTTACAGTGAATCCAGTATAAATAAACCCATCTTTGAAAACGGATGAAAATATTTATTATTATATTTCATTAAAAAACACTAATATGTTAAATAAGTTACATGCACTACATAAATCAGCACAAAGGAAATATTCATAAAATGTACCATAGTTGTAATAAATTTCTATTGAAAAAGTGTGAGGGTATCTACACATAACCTATGAAAAGAATTCAGTGCACACTATTGGTCGACCAATCAGAAACCAGAAAACCAGTTTTAATAGCTTATTTTAGTTAAATTAAATCACAATTAGCGTATACGAAGCCAAATAGCGTCTAATCTTTACGTTTCAAACTGGAAGTCTTCATATGACGCCAATGACGTCATCTTGGTTATGTGCCAAAGTCATCAATAACATTTCGCGGAATTTGTTCAGCTTACAATCGTATGTGTATTCACCGTTGCACAACAAGGGACGTAACCACCACACTTATTGTTTTGCAAAAGTAGTTCCGGCGGGAAAAAACTGATATTTCACATGTGAAATACCGGAATTTATTTCACGGATAAATCCCCATAATTCACACCTATCTATATGATAATTTTCAATATTTGAATTTGTCGACAATGAAAACAGTTAGATTTTCGGGAAATCTATTTTGATTAGAACAGAAGCGCGGACCTCGACGAAAACACCTTGATTTTCGGAAAGTCAAGTATATTTTTTTTGGGACTTATAAAGAAAGTTGTACTCACTCAATCAAAGCGTTAGCAATTATTATTAGAAAATTGAAATAAAAAAACCGCTTAATATAAGAACAAATTGAAAGGATATGGAGAGTAAATGTACACGAGACAAAGTCCCAGTCAATACAGAGTAAAACAGCAAAGGAAGAACGCTTTTATTGTTCGACTTCTAATCCGATTGCATATCTAGCACGTCGTCCATGGCGGCATCCACCTCATACCGATGTAAAGCTTGTGAAAGTGCGATATCATCTAGCCTGAGCGACATTTCATGGTAATTTTCTATGTCATTGCATATTTGTGAAAGCGTTCCATTAATATGTCGTCAATCGTATGATCTCACTGACCGTCGAAATTTAAAAAGTCTATTTCCATACCATCGTGACTCTCCATTTTACTTGGCAGACGTTCACTAGAAAACTGAAACATTTGGCGGTTTTTGCAAAGCGCGAGCCGTTTAGGACGTCAAATTAAACTCAGGTACATGTCATTTACCAGATAAAAAATGATTGGTTATGTGAAGATACCTGGAGGAGGAGCTATAAATGTCACTCGAAAGCAGAACTTTCTTGTGAATTTTAGCTCCTCCTCCAGGTATCTACACAAAACCAACCATTTTTTATATGGTAACTAAAACAAAAAAGCCAAGTAATATATAGCATATCACAAATACAAAAACAAGTGTTATACATAAATAAATTATATCATATTATTCATTCAAATTAAACTAATGTAAACAAAATGTGATACGCAAATAAATGAGTACAAGAAATGTATTTAGAATAGTTAAATATGATGTTATACAAATATGTAATACAAGTATTATATACAAACAAATAAGCATTGATATTATTCATACAAATTAAACTAATGTAATACACAATTAAAATAATAAATGAGTACAAGAACATTTAAATAACTGGACATAATGGTACTATACAATTCCAGTAACGTATGTCACCTCTATTATTCTAAACCATATACAGCTCTAGTCGAACTCTACCAAACTTGTTGGATACGAAATTTACGACAAGCATAGCATTAGCCGTAACATAGTTTATGTTTTGAATTAAGTGTTGTCAATTGGAAAAACTGAGAATGAATAATGATCCTGTTGTTGTTTATGCGGGTTTTACGTCCGTCTACTCTGCTCAGGTATTGCGGACATATACTTCTTTTTGTTGCTAGGTCTTTGCCTGCTACTTATTTCCCGTGTTGGTGTCGGCGGTCTATCACCAATATCTGTTTCAGGGTTATATTATGGAAAGCGATCGATGAGTGCTGGATCGTCCGGGTCGAATGGCTCAGATAGAGACGTCGATCCGTCACTAAATTCCGTCTGGTAGGTCAATTTCGTTCTGTCGTACGGACTTCGTACAGTTTTACAGCTTTTCCATTCTTTGCTAATGATCCTAGTAAATTTGGGCACTTATAAAGCACCACTGAAATCTGTTCACAATATTTGGTTAAGCTTTGAACAATGCAAACTTACTTTTCGTTCTGCTCAGGTTGGCTTTGGGAAGTTCACATTGAGTCACATGATTGGGTTATTTATAAATTAATTAATAAAATCATGCTTAACTGTTCTTAATAAATTGAATATAGAAAAAATTATCTAAAGGATTCTTTTTTCAAAATGTAATTCAATTGTTCAAAAATCTAAATCTAGCTAGCATTTTATTAAAAAAAAATATGTAGATATTTTATTATAATTAAAAGATTGACATTACAAATGTATTATCATTAAATTATGTATTTATTAAAAATATCTTTTGTACATTTATTTTTATATATGATACTGCTCGGGACAATATTCACCAATATTCATGCAATAACCCTATATTATTACATTTATACCACATCATTTACAGGTGTCACTATAACATAATAATATAAACAATTTTAATTACTGTATAAACACCAAGCCAATCTATTGTTGAAACGTGAATTAGATTTTTTTTAAAAGTGGGAGAAACGTGAATAAATCATTCTGATGAACTCGTCGGTTTTCTCTAACTTTTATATGAAGTAAGTAAGAAGATACATTTCTGAGAATGATATTTATTATAAATCAAAAGTAATTTCAAAGTTTACACAATTTACAATTACTATATGCAACTTTAAATTCAATATAAATTCAATTATTATACTTTTACAGTATTTTTTACTATATAAATTAACAGTCATAGATTTGCTAATTTCCCCTAAAAGACTATTTCCCTATAATATCCGCAATTTTGCATGTTCATATTTCCCGGTTTTTTTAAATCCTTTAATTTCTCCTTAAAGACTGTTTAATTTGTTTATTTCATTACACTTTAATTAGTGCTACATGTAAGCGATAAAAATCTGAAGTGACACAACTATAAATACAATATTGAGGTAATATGCCTTATTTTGCTGTTCTTCATCCGTATGAGTTTAATAACCTAGAAATAACCATATCACAGAGAAAAAAGACTCATTGTTGTTCTTCGATTGTTAAAGTATAATAGAACAGCTAAAAACGTTCGCGTCGGAAAATAGTTTGTGTTTCGGGGGACAATAAACTTGCTACTTCCCTCACAACCGGTCTTTAACTGTATACTAGAATTTAAAGTCTGCATTAATTAAGTATTCAGTATTATTTCAAATAACAAATGCAATAAGAGCTTTTATATATATATATATTAGTAAATTCTATTATAATACAGTGTAGTTTTCAACTAAAAGTCATATTTTAATATAAAAAAAATGTGTATTCAATGCCTCAGATTTAATATTCACTGGCGGTAAATGTCACGTATTACTTAAAAAAAAAATTAACATAGAACATTTGTGATACAATTTCCTGTTCTAAAAAAGAAACATATAACCTTTTAATTGTGGTAAAAGGTGTCCTGGGTCGGGTACATGGCGAGAATTTAGCTTACATCGAAACAGAAAACATCTGCTGAAGTTTGTATTGAAAACAGAATTTAAAAATACATAGATAAAACAAAATAATACATAGAGCAGAAATGTGACATGCAGGGCTTAGATTTTGTTTATCGTTTTTAAGTGCTTGAACTTTTTGTTATACTTTTCTAACGTTCTTTATTTATAGTTTGTAGATTTATTATCCCCTCGCCAACGAAGTTGCGAAGGGATATAGTAATGCTACCGTCCATCCTTCCGTAACATCCTTGTGAACACTCTAGAATCAACACCCTTCAATGGATTTCGACCAAATTTGGTACATACTTAGTCCTTAAGAGAATCTGGAATCCTATTGATTTTCAAGGTCATATGTCAAAGGTCAAGGTCACCGGGTCAAATTTTTAGGCGAGGGGATGACAAAACAGGGACCGACCCTCGAATCCGCCAGTGTTCCATAACTGCTTGAGACCTGGTGATCTTTGCAATCAAAAAGGGAGTTGGCTCTTTATTATCAGAGGCGTTATCATTTGCTATATGAGTGTTATCTTTACTATTAGAAAGGAAGTTGCCTCTTTATGCTATCTAAAGGAGTTGCCTGTTTATCGGTAGAGGCGGAACATTAATAACTGCCCAAGTGTTATCTTTGTTATCAACAATTTAAGGGAGTTTGGCCTAAAATATTTGCTATCACAAGAGAGTTGCCTCTTTATCGCAAGAGACTGTACACTTTGCGTCTTTGCTATCAACAAGAGAGTTCTTTTTTTATCGCGAGAGGCGCGGCTCTTGCTGTCCTATTTTTGCTGTGAGTGTAACTTACCTATCTAGAATGGAGTTGCCTCTTTATCATGAGAGGCGGGTTCCTTTACTGTCTGCTATCAACAAGGGATTTGTCTCTTAGTCGCGAGAGGCGGAACCCTTTGTTGTTTGCTCTCCGAGTTATTTTAACTATCAACGCATCAAGATGGGAGTTGCCTCTTAGTCGCGAGAGGCGGAACCCTTTGCTGTTTGCTCGCCGAGTATCTTAAATATCAACAAATCACAAATCAAGATGGGAGTGGCCTCTTTATCGCGAAAGGCAGGGACCTTTTTAGTTTTAGCTTTAAAGGCAGCAAGGGGGTTTCCTGTTTATCGGAAGAGGCGACGCCAATTGCCGACTACGTGTTATCTTTGCTATCAACATGCGATACCCCCATACCGCCCGAGCGTTTTTACAATTTTTCCAAAAAAGAGGGAACTCCCTCCCGTCAGTAAGGTTCGTGTCGTACTCGGGCTATCTTCAATATGAAAAAAAATTAAAATTGCATTATATTTTCTGTCAACAACATAATACCGTAGACTAATAATTAAAAAAGGTCTTGTTCCATGCACATTTATTCTATAACTTATTACGTACCCCTTTCCTATTGATGATGTTTCAATGTCACATTATTTGTCATCATCGGAAACCCACGGCTTATTACGCTTCGTTCCTGTGATGGAGTGAGGAGCGAAGCGTAATCAGCCGTGGGTTTCCGACGATGATTATCTGTATAAATGATATCATTTACACGTGATTTTTGTATGAAATATATATACCATAATTGTAATTAATTGATCGTTAAAAAAATATGTATTACATATTTCATGACAAGTTGTCGAAAATGAATTTTTCATTATACACTTTGTGACGAATATTTTGGGACGAATATTTCAGATGGGCCGAGTATGCAGCAATGCTTGTTGGATTTCCGGTTACCTGAAGGTCTAGGTCAAACTTTGTTGTGTTTTGTAACTGTGTTCTTCAATAAATTATTCATGATTTATCGGCGTAAATGTAATTGAGCAAGTACGCTTTTTAAATCGAATTTTCAATGCCGATTCCCGTCTATTTTTTATTTTGAGACGGTCCCTACAATTTTGATACAGTCCAAATCGATGACGTAATAAAATCGTATGCTGAAAATATTTACAGTGTAATTTTCCTATGTAAACAAAGATGGGTCGAAAGTCGAAAGAATTGCCACTCAACAAGAAAGAAGTAATTGTTAATCTGAAGTTAAATGGTCACAAGACTAGTGAAATTTCCAGGATGTTGTCAATACCTGAAAGTACCTGCCGGTCAGTTATCAAGATGTATAGCGAACGGAAAAGCTTTGAAAAAGCTCGTCGCTCTGGACGGCCAAGAAAAATGTCTGCTCGGAGTGAAGCCAGATTGAAGCACTTGGTGAAAAAAAACCGTGGAAAAGTTCTGAGGGATATAGCAAGTGAATTTAATATCGGAAATGGAGATCATAGTGTGAGTGAAAGGACTGTTCAGCGATATTTACACAAAAACCGTATTTATAGGAGAAAAAGCGAATGGTTGTGAAAGAAATTAACAGAAAAAAGCGATTGACATGGTGTTTACAGAAAAGAAGATGAAATGAAAACTGGAGACATATTATATTTAGTGATGAATCACAAATTGTTATTGGCCAGAATAATCGGGTTTACGTGTGGAGAACCGCTCATGAAGCATACCGTCCAGAATTTATGATTGCTAAATGTGTGCCCAAAGTTTCCGTTATGATATGGGGTTGTATCACATGACATGGTGTCGGTACTTGATGTCAAGTTAATGGAAATATAAAAGCAGAGAAGTATATTTCAGTTTTGGATAGTCAATTATGGCCGGTTATTGCCGGTCATTTTCCGGTTGATTCTTATGTGTTCCAGGACGACAATGCCCTTGTCTATAGTGCTAGGATTGTGGAGCGGTATAAGCAGGATAACAACATTCATGGTATGGTATGGCCAGCCCAGTCACCAGATATCAATGTCATAGAAAACTGTTGGTTGAGAATTAAGAGAACTCTGCAATATCGTGCGGGAGGAATTACTAACTCTGGTCAGTTGTTTGACGCCATTCTTGACATCTGGCAAAATTTTACTGTTGAATATGTTCAGAACTTGTATCAATCCATTCCAAGACGAGTTTTAGCTTGTATAAGATCCAAAGGCCACCTTACGAAGTATTAAAGATAAGTCGTTATAGCTTCTTTTACCTTTTTCTAAGTTCAAAATAGCCAAAGCGAGACAATTCAATCTCGACGTCCGCCATTTTCCGCGAATACTTTTGGCACGAGACTGTACCTGCAAATGCACCGGGATTGCATTTGATCTGCCGGTTGGTCTTCCAATCATTGGCGCGACCTGATCGACCAAATCATCTATGCTGTGCCTCGTAAACCTGAACCGCTGCACCAGCTCCGTATCTGTCATGTAATACATGGGATTGTTTCGGTCTCTGAAAACACTTTCTCTTCTCATAGCGCGTCTTCCGAATAGTATTTGTACATTTTTTTGTAGTGCGGCCATTTTCTTTTATCGTAAGTTAATCGTAAGACTGGTCGTAAGTATATCTCCTACAATTAAGTGAGGCTGGGGGCAGTTTTAACTTTAGGACGGATATTGGTCGTAAGTTTTATCGTAAGATATTTTGTGAAATTGGTACTACACTTAAGATTGGTCGTAAGTGTGTTGCGTCGCCCTATTCAAACATCCTACGTCACTCTAGCGCATTGGTGGGCAACGGCATATTTAAAATTAAAGATGTTAACTATTAGCATGGGTCCGTCCTGCTACCAGCTTTGAGACTTATATAATATATATATAGGTATACCATATAAGTTGTTCTGTATATGGGGGTGTAATAACTAAACTCTACTAAAGTTCACACCCTGTTTATTGACAATTATTATATAAGATCATATAACTATGGATGACTTTGAAACATCTATATTCGTAGATTAATCAGTAAATGAATAATGTTATCCCAGGTAGTACACAGACTGACATAACTATCTGCTAAACTTTGTATATATATCCCATATAAGTATTTTATATAAAAACCTATTGGCTGGTTGTTCATAAAAATATAAATAACTTAAGGTGTATTTGCACCGAATAAGGTGTAATGTGTTTGCACCGGATTAGGTGCGATGTACTTGCACCGAATAAGGTGTAATGTCTGTTCACCGGATTAGGTGCAGTGTACTTGCACCGAATAAGGTGTAATGTGTTTGCACCTAATAAATTTAGGGTGCAGAAAACTCCTGCATTTGCTAATACATAAATAACTTATTAAACTTGCACATGTTGTGTATAAATAATTTGTTACAGCTCGGTGCAACAATCGTGTTCTAGGTGCGGCACCAAATTATTCTGGTGCGACGTTTGCACCAAATAATTTCAGGTGCAGAAAAATCTACTTTGTCTAGAAACAGTTAAAAATACTGTTTCCCAAATAAACTAAATTATCGTCCAAGTATCAGTTTCGGAGCGGTATCAGTTTCGGAGCCGCCGATATGCATATTCATTACTCGTGAACTAGTGACCCGTATGACATCAGAGGCGTATGTTTACATTGTCGATACAGTTCACAGTTCACCATACAAAGAAATGTCTCGACAGCTTTCAGTTAGCTCAAGTATTTTATACGTTATAAAATACCTATAGAATATCACTGTATTTCCTAAGTCCATTTTTCATACCCCAAATTTCCTTAAAAAAATGCCCATTGTTGCAGCTGCAAGTCATTCCAATGTTGTTAATCCTTTTGTCGTCTATTCATTGAACACATTTCAAGTGTGGAAAAAGGGGACAATTCTTAACAAACAAAAAATCTATGGAAAGCCGTAAATGTCCTTTCTTATTGTCTGAAATCTTCATTTCTACAATTTTACAGATTAAACAGGAATGAGTAATGGTTCGAAAGTCGTTCATTTCAACTTTTGTGGGTCTGTTTCGTTGAGATAAGGATATCTACTATTGAAATTGAAAAAAAAAAAAAAAAATTTTAATTAAAAATTCTTTAAAAAAAATTCAAAAAAAAAATAAAATTTAATTAATGTCATTTTCAGCGTTGGATCGTTATTACGTTAAATTGTTTGAAGTTAATTTGGATTTTTCAGTTTTTATTGTTTAAAAAAAAACAAACAAAAAAAACGTTTGAACGATATGGCAAGACAGCACACCATACCTTGGAACAAAGTGCGCGCTGTTCCATCCATTTTACATACATTAGGAGTGAATTGGAATAGCCGCTCCGAAATTGATACCTCCTACACAGGTAAGTGTGACGTAGCACTCAATAATAAACAAATTTTGCGTAAGTGTCTGAAGACTCTAGATAAAGTTCATGTTAATTCATTTTAAATGAGACTTGTATTTAGATATTTCCAATATTTAATATTTCTTTCAACGCCATGAAAGAAAATAATTTACTATTTTCCCTTGAGGGCTCCGAAACGAAACCGCGAGGATATTTCTAAATATTTTTAGAGGGAATACATTTTATTCCCATGCAATTAATAACTTAATATATAAATACATTGTATATGAATAATAAAACAAAATTACCTATTAAGAAATTGTTTCTTAAAAATACAAATACAATAATGATATATATTAAGTGTAATGTTTATAATATAATTCAGTTCTATAAAATGTTCACTTTCACAAATGTTCGAATGTTCATCTATTCCAGGTGTTGTAGTGCTAGTCCATTGAATTGGTCCAAATAGTGACGGATGGTTTCATCTGCGAAAATAGATACCACAAATAGGTATAAAATTTACCTCAAATAGATAATACTAGATAAATGTAGTTGCCACTAACAGGCAGTTGTCACAAATTGACAAAAATAACTATTGGGGAAAGTCATCCCTGACGATAGAGATCCTATTCTCTAATAGGTCATTTAGTGCGGTGAGCTGGTAATGCTCTGCTTCCGCCTTGAGG
>MJUT01059646.1:45109-75761 GCA_002080005.1 Gigantidas platifrons
CCCAGTCGGGTCAAATCAAAGACTATGAAATTGTTTTTTTGCAGCTTCTCCTCTAAGCACACGTCAGTGAGTAAGGAGTAAGATATAAAAAAAAATTACCGGTTCGGAATTTTGTTTTAGTGTTCTCGTACTATAAAACTCTAGCGTGTGAGTCTAGTACAACACATACATAATCATAACTCACTTGTTATCCACATAAATACATGGCCATCATATTAATGAAATGTTGCTCACTCACTCAATATATGACCAGGAATCCTCCATTTTTATTTGACAAATGACTCGAACCCTCATTATATTATAATCTTTTGCCCATGAATACTCGCTCACGAAAACATATTCAATCGTATCCTCGTGTTAGAAACCTACTGCATATACATGTATGTAAATTACAAGAATATACTTTCGCGTTGTTCGATGACATATATTGAAATGAAAAGATTAAACAATAATGGCCAACAAATTTCACTTGATGCAAAGACAGGAACAACCTTTTCATTACAAGAATACAGAAAAGACAACGACAGAAGATATAAATAGCTGGATGTTGTGCATCTAGATGCTGGCTTGGGAATTAACGAAGGGACGACAACGCAATAGCCTTTTTTCAGTTTTCTGAGTTTTTCCGTCATTACATTTTTTATATCAACTGTAAAATATTTTGGTTGTATAAATGTAATGCTGTATCTGTAAAATACAATGTACACAAGACGATACAATTAACGCTTACCTTATGAAATATCGTATGTCAAACGATGACAATAAACCCTTGGAAAATGGCCCAAAAAAGAAAGATTTGAAGAAGAGGTGAAAATAGGGTGTAAATAACTCTTTCATCCCGCCATATGTATGTACCCCAAACCAGGAGGCAGGTGGATTTAGAACAGACTTGTTAGCTCACTTTGTCAAAGACAATGTGAGCTTTTGCCATCACTTGGCGTCCATCGTCCGTTAACTTTTCACATTTTAATCTTCTCCTCTGAAACCCCTCAGCCATATGAAGTGAAACTTGGTAGGAAGCATCTATGGAAGGTCCTCTCTAAAGATTGCTCATTTTGTCCTGATCCATTAACAAACATAGCCGACATAGGCAATTCTTGTTTCTGATTGACAGATGTTTTTAAATCTTCTCTGAAACCGCTTGGCCAAATGAATCGAAACTTGCTAGAAAGATCCTTGGAAGGTCCTTTATAAGGAATGCTAATTTAGTTCCGATCCGTTAACAAACATGGCCGCCACAGGCAATTATTTTTTCTGATTGGTTGATTTCTAAAAAAAAATCTTCTCTGAAACCGCTTTGCCAAATGAATCAAAACTTCGTAGGAAGCATCCTCGGAAGGTCATCTATGAAGATTGCGCATTTAGTTCCCATCCGTTAATAAACATGGCCACCATAGGCCATTCTTGTTTCTGATTGGTCGATTTCTAAAAATCTTCTTCTCTGTAACTGCTTAGCCAAATGAACCGAAAGGAAGCACCTATGGAAGGTTCTGTATTAAGTTTCCTCAAAGCAGAATGAAAGGTGAGCGACACAGGCTCAGCCCACTGAGCCTCTAGTCTTAATTTGTGTCTATGTTCAATTTTTGAACAGGTTATACCATGTTTGGAGCCGTTTAGGCTTAATAAACCGCGAAGCCAATAATATGATAAAGACACCTAGCTTCTAGTCAAAAACAGCGCGGCCCATGAAAAGTCAGACCTATTCCAACTGTTCATTAATTTGCTTCACATTGTCAAAAGCAAGAGCAATCTGGTGGTCACGCCCAGATGCATCTCTTTTTGGTCCTGAATTGGTATTCAGTTGACCCACAGTACAGAAGCAGAGTGGTGGTTGGCATGGGCATGCAGTGGGTCTGAAGAAGAGGAAAATGTGAAAAGCTTGCAGCATACGGATGCACAAATGCCAGAATCTACGATCTGAAAAGGCCAACTGAGCCTTTGGGTATCTTGTTTCTTTTGTGTACTTCCGATATTGATCAACTAAAAAAACTTCATAGGAACTATCCAATAAACATTCATATCAAGTTTGGTTACAATTGGCCCAGTGGTTACAGAGAAGACGATTTAAAACACCCAGCCCCCCCCCTTTTTGACACCTTTGGGTCTCTCCTTTGTGTACTTCCGTTCAACCAAAAAAACAAAACTTTTTAGAGCTCCAACCACACCGAGTTAGGTTCTAATTGTCCCAGTGGTTTCGGAGAAGAAGATTAATAAAGGGCAGAGAGAAGCATACACAACCGTAGCATGTTGAACAGGTATATATTAAATGCAAGTGTACATGTGGACACAGTATTTTTTTTTTTGACACAGTAAATTGCTGGACACAATGATGTGTAAGACAATATGCTGGACTCGCTATATTTTGGTCATTAGTCTTATTTCACTTTGTCAAGTGTTAAATACAATTGATGCCTTCCAAGCATGAACCGCATCGGTGGTGTAATGTGTTGGTCACGAGTATCTCGTGGGTTTGAGCTCTGATTGGGTCAAACAAAGAACTATAAAATTGGCATTTGTTGTTTCTCCGTCATGCATGCAGCATTTAAGCTTAATGTGAAAAAGACTAGTTGGCTCGGAATCAGGATAATGTGTCCGATTGGAGCGACATGTCGTTCTGCAAACTGTTGCTTCATTGAGCTAGCACTATAAAAATCAAACTAAATGTGTTGGACAAGTACAAAGCGGTCCTCATCATAAAAATCATCATGAAAATTAACTTGTTCTCACCAGGATATAGCTGAAAACTTGCTGAGTTGGCGTAAAGCAACAATCATTCATTCACTCCTTCCGAACATGCGAAATTTCTGAATTCTGATCCCTTTTCAAAATAAAATATGACCCATCAATAACCCATAAAGATGAGAATTTCACGGAAAACTACATTAAAATTGGATGAGAAATAAAAAAGTTCAAATTTTGGAATTTGGGTTTTGTTGGGTCCCTTCGGTGGGGTTTATTTCTGAAACCGTAAGAGATAGAGAAAATCTGTCCACATGTCTTATTTTACTGTTTGAAGCGTTGACTCCCTTTACCCTCCTTTAACCCCATTAACCTTTGAACCCATAAGCACTACATTGGTCAAATCTGATTGAAAAACATAATCTAGGAGTGTAAAGGGAATATAATTGAAAATAATTAAACAATCAATGCAAAGAAAAATAAGTGTTAAATATGCCTTACAGATATGTGAAATTTTGGAATTTGGGCACCTTTTAGCAATAAATAAATGCTAGAGAATACCGAAAGCGCAATCAAAATTGACAATCCAGAGAAACTGGCAACATCGGTTACACAAGAAACAATACGAAGACAAAAACAAAAAAAACAAAAAAAAAACAAAAACAAAACAAAACAAAACACACAACACAATATGTGTTTGACACCAATATGTGCAAACACGAATAATGTAATTAAGACATGATCATGAGCCCTCCTACAAACAACTGGAGTTAATGACGAACAGAACATCGTTTTTATGGGGGAACCCATAGCAGACATAAAAACATGGAAATCAGAACGTAAAGACACAAAATAGAACAACACACAAAACTAAAAAGATGAGTAAGAAATTTTTTTTATGGTCCATCAATAACTCATATAGATGATATTTTTGGAAAAAGCTGAATTAAAATTGGATGAAAAATAAACCAGAGGCTCTCAAGAGCCTGTATCATTCACCTGATTATAAAAAGAACCAATTGGTCCTATGTAAAAAATATGTCCTGCAGTGGTAGACATCTTGGAATTCCGATCAACATAAAAAACACAGTTTGTAAAGGACCTTCCAATGATTGATGCACAGTTTAGGTTCAATCAGTGCAATAGCTTCAGAGAAGAAAATATTTCTGTATTTTCCCATATATGGGCCTGTGTTAATATTTTCCCATATATGGGCCTGTGTTAATACTATGGCCTGTGGTGGTGGCCATCTTGGAATTCAGTTCATCACAAAAAAACACAAACTTAATAAGAGACCATTCAATGATCATTCATGCACAGAATGGGTTCATTCAGCTCGGTAGTTTAAAAAAAATAATTTTTTTCTCTATATTTTCCAATATGGTACTGTGTTAAAACTATGTCCTGCATAGGCAGCCATCTTGGATTTCGGATCGGCATAAAACCCCAAACTTTTTAGAGGACCTTCAAATGATTATTCCTGGGCAGTTTGGTTTCAATTGTCCAAGTGGTTTAAGAGCAGAAGCGTTTTGAAACATTTTTCCCATAGGGTCCAATGTTAATCCTTTTCCTGCAATGGCGGCCATCTTGAATTTCCGATCGGCATAAAAAACCTAAATTTTGTAGAGAACCTTCCAATGACCATTCCTGGGCAGTTTGGTTTCAATTGTCCAAGTGGTTTCAGAGAGGAAGCGTTTTGAGACATTTTTCCCATAGGGGCCAATGTTAAACTAAGTCCTGCCGTAGCCACCATTTTGAATTTCATATCGGAACAAAAAAGCTAAAGCTTGTAGAGGACCATCCAATGAACATTCATGTACAGTTTGGCTTTAATCATATTTGTAGTTTCTGAGAAGAAGGCATTTGAATATTTTCCCATAGGGTCCAATGTTAATCTATATCTTGCGGTGGTGGCCATCTTGGATTTCCGATCGGCATAAAAAACAGAAACTTTGTAGAGGACCTTCCAATGATCATTCCTGTCTAGATTGGCTACAGTCTGATTTGTAGTTTCTGAGAAGAAGGCATTTGAACATTTTCCCATAGGGTCTAATGTTAATCTATGTCCTGCGGTGGCGGTCATCTTGGATTTCCAATCGGTATAAAAAACTTAAACATTTTAGAGGACCTTCAAATGATTATTCCTGGGCAGTTTGGTTTCAATTGTCCAAGTGGTTTCAGAGAAGAAGCGTTTTGAAACATTTTTCTCATAGGGTCCAATGTTAAACTAAGTCCTGCCGTAGCCGCCATTTTGAATTTCATATCGGAACAAAAAACCTAAAGCTTGTAGAGGACCATCCAATGAACATTCATGTACAGTTTGGCTTTAATCATATTTGTAGTTTCTGAGAAGAAGGCATTTGAACATTTTCCCATAGGGTACAATGTTAATCTATGTCTTGCGGTAGTGGCCATCTTGAATTTCCGATCGGCATAAAAAACCTAAATTTTGTAGAGAACCTTCCAATGATCATTCCTGGGAAGTTTGGTTTCAATTGTCCAAGTGGTTTCAGAGAAGAAGTGTTTTGAAACATTTTTCCCATTGTGTCCAATGTTAAACTAAGTCCTGCCATAGCCGCCATTTTGAATTTCATATCGGAACAAAAAACCTAAAATGTGTAGAGGACCATCCAATAAACATTCATGTACAGTTTGGCTTTAATCATATTTGTAGTTTCTGAAAAGAAGGCATTTGAACATTTTCCCATAGGGTCCAATGTTAATCTATGTCCTGTGGTGGTGGCCATCTTGGATTTCCGATTAGCATAAAAAACAGAGACTTTGTAGAGGACCTTCCAATGAACATTCCTGGGCAGTTTGGTTTCAATTGTCCAAGTGGTTTCAGTGAAGAAGCGTTTTGAAACATTTTTCCCATAGGGTTCAATGTTAAACTAAGTCCTACCGTAGCCGCCATTTTGAATTTCATATCGGAACAAAAACCTAAAGTTTGTAGAGGACCATCCAATAAACATTCCTGTACAGTTTGGCTTTAATCATATTTGTAGTTTCTGAAAAGAAGGCATTTGAACATTTTCCCATAGGGTCCAATGTTAATCTATGTCCTGCGGTGGTGGCCATCTTGGATTTCCGATTGGCATAAAAAACAGAAACTTGGTAAAGGACATTCCAATGATCTTTCATTTACAGTTTGGGTTCAGGCAGTTCATTAGTTTCAGAGAAGAAGATCTTTGAAATTTCAGCCAATCAGAGCATATTATTGGACCTGGCAGCCATGTTAGATATCCGACTGGAACGAAAAACAGAAACTTTGTAGAGGACCATCCAAGGAACAGTCCTGCTAAGTTTGGTTCCAATTGGCCCAGTCGTTTCGGAGAAGAAGCTTGAAATGTGAAAAGTTTACAGATGAAGGACGCCAAGTGATGGCAATAGTTCACCTCAGCTGAACTAAAAAACAAACAACACACTTTTTGAAACATTTTGGCCTCTTGTTTCTTTTGTGTACTTCCGATAAAAAAAAAACATAAATGCTATAGAGGACTATCCAATAAACATTCTTGCCCAGTTTGGTTTTAATTGACCCAGTGGTTCAGAGAAGAAGATTAACATGTTAAACTTTATGGATGAAGAACATAATGGCAAACAATGCTAACAATGGATGCCACCTGATGGCCACATGATATTTGACTAGATGAGTAAAACCAAAACTGAATCGACCTAATCACTAAGCTAGAGGCTCAGTGGGCTGAGTTTATGTCGCTCATATTTCATTCTGCTTTGAGCAAACTTTATACATAACCTTCCATAGGTGCTTCCCACCAAATTTTGGTTCATTTGGCCAAGTTGTTTCAGAGTTTTTAGAAATCAACCAATCAGAAACAAGAATTGCTTGTGGTGGCCATGTTTGTAAATGGAATAGGACGAAATGAACAATCTTCATAGAAGACTCTCCATAGATGCTTTTTATCAAGTTCCGTACATCTGGTTTAGTGGTTGCAGAGGAGAAGATTTTTTAGAAATCGACCAATGAGAAACAAGAATTGCCTGTGGTGGCCATGTTTGTTAATGAATTGGGACATACTTAGCTATTTTTGTAGAGAACCTTCCAAGTTTCAGTTCATTTGGCTGAGTGGTTTCAGAGGAGAGGAATTTTTAGAAATCAACCAATTATAAACATGAATTGCCTGTGGCGGGAATGTGTGTTAACGGATTGGAACGAAATGAGCAATCTTTATAGAAGACTTTGCATAGATTTTTCATACCATGTTTCAGTTCATTTGGCCTAGCATTTTCAGAGGAGAAGATTTTTTAGAAATTGACCAATCAGAAACAAGAATTTCCTGTGGCGGCCTTGTTTGTTAATGAATCGGGACGAAATGAGCATTCTTTTTAGAGGACTTTCCATAGATGCTTCCTACCAAGTTTCGGTTCATTTGATATAGCAGTTTCAGAAGAAAAGATTTGTTAGAAATGGATCAATCAGAAACAAGTATTGCCTGTGGCGGCCATGTTTGTTAATGAATGGGGCCAAAATGAGCAATCGTTATAGAGAACCTTCCATAGATGCGTCCTATCAAGTTTTGGTTCATTTGACCAAGCGGTTTCAGAGGAAAAGATTAAAATGTGAACAGTTAAGGGACGACAGATGACGGACGGCAAGTGATGGCAACAGCTCACATTGTCTTTGGCGAGGTGAGCTAAAAATGATATGAAACCAGAGGCTCCATGGACCATGTAATCACTCACCTTGCCTCAGCTTTGATCATTTGGAAAAATGAGTAGTTATAAAAAACACTACATAAACATGTGACAAAAAGATATAGATAACGTTTTACATATTTATTTTTACATTTATTTTGATTAAAACCAGTATATTTAAATATAAATAAAATTCTTACTTGTGTATTCCACATCAAAATATTGCACTATAAAATAAATATAATCATATAATTTTTAAAGTAACAACAAGAAAGTAGGAGATTTTGTATATTTGTAGAAATTGTATATATTTCTAAGGCAATTACGTTTGCATAAACAAGAGGTAATATTCTTAATGCCATTAATATAGACCCATTTGTCTACAGACAGTTGTTGAAGAATGACTTCATACCAATTGTCATAAAACAATAGTTCAAGTAAGTTTACTCAATTATGGAAAGACATTTTTTAACAGTGATGGTAAAAAATTCCACCAAAATCAACAAAACAATCAGTCACAAAAAAAGCCCATGATATATGGCAGGGGAAATCCAGGTCCTGATTTGGGACAGTAATAAAAATGTGAAGGGGTTAAACCATTTGATGGGATCTCCTTTCTGATAATTCAAAAAATTGTATCTCGAACTACAATACAGATATAATACACAAACAATAAATAAACCGCACACTTTTGCTCAAAATGACAAAATACAACCTCAAAATGAATGACAACATAACATTGGACATGGTTAGTGAATGATCATAGTCAACAGACCACTCGCGAAGAAGGTAGAATTTGTTGGTTAAAATCTAAATTTTGTAAAGTACCATCCACTGACTATTCATATACTGTTTGAGATCAATAAAAAAAAATTTTTTTAGAACAAAATATGAATTTCATTTTCTCACATGTTAAAACTTTGCGATGCTGGCCATCTTGGATTTTCCGATCTACAAAAAAAACTTTTAGAGGATGATCCATATAATGAACATTTCTACCAAAGAATAATTCCACCACACAAGTCATGCAGTTTCAGAGAAGATAAGCCAATCAGAAAGTATAATAGGTCCTAGCAGCCCACTTGAATTTCAGAATAAAATAAACATCATGTCGAGTACTATTTAAATAATATTTATGCCAAGGTTAGTTCCAATTGGGCAAGTGGTTTGTGAAAAATAGATTGAACAGTTTAAGTTTGCAGACGATAATGCCACCCCTGATGACGGATGCAACGTTATAGGTAAAAAGGAAAGATTCGATTAGGAATCGAAATCAACTATATATAAGTGTAGTTTAAAAATATATGTAAAGTATGAAATAAAACAAGTATGACAATACCTCGCATGACCCTTTGGGTCAGGGGAGGTAACAAGGTCAATTAATCATAAACAAGAAATGTGTGCATCACAAAATATGCCCGTCTATATAAGTTATCAAACGGTATAATGGTAATGACACCAAATTAAATAGGGTTCTTCTCCTTCCACAGGGGAATCATGTGGCCAAGTTTGGTAAAGATCCAATATACAGAACAAAAGTTATCGTGCGGAAACAATCCTGTTGTCAAAAATTATATTTATAGTAGCAGTGACCTTGACCTTTGACCTAATGACCCCAAAATAAATAAAGTTCTTCCCCTTCCACAGGGAAATCATGTGGCCAAGTTTGGTAAAGATCCAATATACAGAACTAAAGTTATCGTGCGGAAACGACCCTGTTGTCAACAATTCTATTTATAGTGATGGTGACCTTGACCTTTGAGCTAATGACCCCAAAATAAATAGGGTTCTTCCCCTTCCACAGAGGAATCATGTGGCCAAGTATGTTAAAGATCCAATATACAGAACTAAAGTTATTGTGCGGAAATGACCCTGTTGTCAAAAATTATATTTATAGTCATGGTGACCTTGATCTTTGACCTAATATTCCCAAGATATATAAGGTTCATCCCCTTTCACAGGGGAATCATGTGGCCAAGTTTGGTATAGATTCAATATACAGAACTAAAGTTATCCTGTGGAAACGACCCTGTTGTCAAAAATTATATTTATAGTAACGGTGACCTTGACCTTTGACCTAATGACCCCAAAATAAATAGGGTTCTTCCCCTTCCACAGGGGAATCATGGTGCCATGTTTGGTACAGATCCGATATACAGAACTAAAGTTATTGTGCGGAAACCTGTGTGGACGCCCGCCCGCTGCCCGCCATACCCAATCACATAATACGGCCCGTCTCGAGACGGGCGTATAAAAATGAGGCCTAGATCAGATGACAAGTGAATAGCTGAGATTCACACTTCAGGATGATTACATTTATCAGTATAGTTCACCTGCAATGGATAGTCGCCAAAAAATAAAACTAAAATTACATTTTTGTCCAAAAAAAAAAAGTACATAAGCATTCATAAGTAACTGATTTCCTACAACTAAATTCAACACACAAGACATACACAATATCTAAACAGACAAAAATAAAAACAATGTGTTAATGTAATACAGTTATTATGACAGAAGTTTAATATAAATATAATAATTAAACAATTTATTTCTTAAGGTAGGTTATCTCTCCTTGTGTAACAAATATAATGCTTTTATAAAACCATTTGGACCCGTGAAAAGTATAAAAATGATCTTACAACTTGACAAAAGACAAAAATTGTCTAACACTAAAGAATAAAAAAATACTACAAATCTCCTTAACTCCTAATAAACAGCATGGACAAAGAAAAATTTTGTTCAAAGTACAATTCAATTCTAACAAGTAGTACATGTTTACTTAATAATAATGAAAGACAACAAAAACAGTATTCAGATTCACGACCAAAAGATTATAAAATATTGAGCTTGAAATGTTAATCAACTTCTTCGTACTGTCGTTTACGTGATACTTCAGAATCGCTATCCCCTTCCTCTGATGAGTACCCAGTAGACTGTGATGAAAGTATGTTAATAGGAATGTTGATCTTGTCTTCACCAAAGCTTGACGCTGTAAGTCCACCTTCTGATGCTCCTTTCTCTATTTCAGTCAGCGCTGTATCTATAGCTTGTATAACACGTCTTGCATTGTCACAAGTAAAACACAAAGGTGGAGTTATTATCATAACATTCTTCTCCTGACCTTCATTTGCGATGATTATTTTTTTATTTTCTTTCAACCTGAAAAATTAATTTGTAACAAGATGAATATGACTTCTGTCAGTTGTTCAAATCCATAGCAAACAAGAAATGTGTGCATCACAAAATATGCCCGTCTATATAAATAGGGTTTTTCCCCTTCCACAGGGGAATCATGTGGCCAAATTGGTCAAGATCCAATATACAGAACTAAAGTTATTGTGCGGAAATGATCCTGTTGTCAGAAATTATATTTATAGTAACGGTGACCTTGACCTTTGACCTAATGACCCCAAAATAAATAAGGTTCTTCCCCTTCCACAGGGGAATCATGTGGTCAAGTTTGGTAAAGATCCAATATACAGAACTAATGTTATTGTGCGGAAATCTGTGTGGACACCCGCCCTCCCGCCCGCCATACCCAATCACATAATACAGCCCGTCTCGAGACGGGCATATAAAAAAGGGTTGTAAGCAGAGCAAAGCATTATGAGGGCGTGAATGTACGTAATATAGTAGGACCCCAAACCTGGAAGCCATTTTGTCATGCCTGGAGTGCTTATAGCATTATTAATTGTATGGGTAACATTAAATGTGATCAAAGTGTGTCAAATACCCCTAAATGTCTGCTAAACAACAATGTCTCCATTGTTCAAAAGCATGTTGTCAAACTCTCAAATACTCCGACAATGTTTTGTGACAAAAGTCAATAATGCAGTGTAACGTAGACACTTTCACTAAAAACCGTCCTGTATTTCTAATATGCAGACAAGGGAAACATAATACAGAGTGCTTGAAAATTCATTTGAAATCCAACCGACATAAAAAGTTCTGAAAAAAAATGGAAACAATCTTGTCTACAGAAGACGAAAATCGTAATATGATTGCGGATACACTCCAATGTAATGAAGGTTCTTGGCTGCACACAGCTTAGATATTAAGGGCTCAGGGATGCTGCTGTTCAAATATTGCACTATGCACCACAAATAATTACGGATTCCTCCAAGGACATTTGAAATAACGTTCTAGCATTTTAAAAAATAATCTGCCACTTATTTAACGTATTTATTTGTGTTGTTAAACAAGATTCAAGATTCTTTATTCTCACAAACCATAGCAAATTACACAATGGTAGAGATAAGATACAATAAATTACATTCAATATATACAACACATGACAAGATGGGTTAAACCAAGTAAACAAATACATGGATATCTAAATCATAAAATTAACTAGGAAGTACTGTTTTAGATACCTAAAACTTATGTCTCCCCTTAACAAGTGATACTATTTAAAAAACAATTATTTGATCTTGAGGTCAAAGGTCAAGGTCCAACGAAGGTCATTATGGTATGCGACACACCGCCTTATGGTCATGCACATCATTGATTTATCTCGAAAGACAAAAAAGTGATGGTCCGGACAAGCTTCGCTGAGAAGAAGCAGAAGAAAAAATCAGACTAAAACAATAAGTCTCCCTTCGTTCGAAGGGGAGACATAATTATAACTCAAGACATCAACAGACAGGTGCTTAACCTGAAAGACACACTTTTGCTAAGATTTCAGATAAGTTTACAGAGTTTTTCCAATTTAGATGTATTTTCGTCCAATCGGGATGAAATGATGAAATGTACATATTTAACAGATCTTCTGCATGCAAAATGTCTGCACAATTTATGTCTATTTTCTTCATATTTCAAATTTTTGAGAAAATAAAATAGACTGCCATTTGGTAAAAAATAAGCAGGTCAAATAATTTTGTTCTGTATAAGTCTGGCAAATATGGATTACCTGATAATTAATATCCAACAGATCAGCAGATTCCAATATAAGATTTCTGGCCTCTACTTAGAAGTATAAAGGGGGAGGAAATATACACTCTGCAGTCATGTCATACTTAAAAGCCATCAGCAGTGCCAGTAATGAGGAGGAAGGGAGGGGAAATATAGACTATAAAAATGAGGCTTTATTCAAAAGTCAACAGATTGACTGCTCTTGATACAGGTTTTCTGGCCCCAGCGCCACAAAACTTGAGAATATTCTCAAATAAGGAAATACTCAAATTTGATTGGCTGAGAACACAGATTTGAGCAAAACAAGTTTGTTCAGCAAAGAAAAAGTTTTGTGGCATCGGGGCGTGGTCTCTATTGGGTAAGAAAGAGGGTGAAAATAAACATTACAATGAGGTCATACTTAGAATTCAACAGATCAACAGCTTCTAATACATTTTTGGGGGTTTTCTTGTCTTCTAGAAAGGGGGAGGAAAAATTCCATTATTGCAATGATGCTTCTCTCACAAGCCAAGTAAATTGGCAGCCTCAAATACAAATGTCTTTCCTCTATTGGGGAGGAAATATATACTACACTAATATCATACTTAAAAGCCAACAAATCAGCAGCCTCTGGTGCAGGTTTTCTGGACTCTTTGTCTACTACTATCTCTATGCCTACAATCATTCCCATACCCCTGAAAGAAAAATTAAACAAATTATCTTACCTCAATTAATAAATGGGCATAAAATAATCAATAATGTTAAATTGTTGATAATGATTCAGTGTGTGCATGTATAAAGGTGGCATACTTACATAGTGTGACTGTCAGACTATGTTTACACAAGATTTTAAAGATGAATTAAGAAGAAAAGAAACAACAAAATGTATTTTTCAATTTTTACGTCAAGTCTAGAACTTTGATTACCATACTTCCAAGTCAAGTATAATCTGATTAACAATAAATTACAACATATATAACAATCTCAGTTAGGATTGTATGACTTGGATGCTATTTCCTCACTAAAATTAAAAAGGCATAGATTGTAGTTCACTCATGATCAATAATTAGTTGGTCAATTTTAAAGATATAAAAAAATAACCAATTGTCGGTGCTCCTTGATGTATGTAACAACATTGGCATTTTCTACAACTCATCACAAGCGTAGCAATGTTCAACAATGTAATAATAAAGTGATAATTGTTTGCTTTTCTTTATCACATATTTATAAGTAATAATGTCAATTTTGCCCATACGTAAAAACACAGGAAGTGCCAGAATGATCTGCAATCGCGGCAAAACTCTGATAACACAATATCAAGCCTCTCGTGAGCCCCATGACGTCATTTCCGCTCAACTGTCAATTTTCGCTTTGGAAAATGTTGACGTTCAGCGAGGAAAGCTTTGTTGGCGTTTTGGAAGCAGAACCCTCAACCGGCATCGATCACTCATATCCATAAGTTTGGTGTCTGTGTGGGAAGTTAATCTTGTTCTTTTTAATTCAATGTTGAAATATGTGATAAATAGATTAATGCATGCCTTTTTCCATATCAGGACTGTTATCATCCCTCGACCGATATCGATATGCTTTTCTATATCATATAGCAGTAATTTCTGTCATCTTAAACTATCAATTTCATCAATTTACGATAAGATCTGGAATTTGAAGTTATATATACTGATGTTGTACTAGATTTCAAATCCATTACAAAACATCCTGATAATAAAAACATCATATGAAACGGCAATTAAACCTAACACATTTAATATTTTTCAACTATATGGAAGATTAAAAGTGATAAATGATTCTAAAATTCTCCCAGCAATGGAAACATGATCAAATGACTGAAAAATACATCCCCCTCCCCCCGTGTAAGATTGACATTTAATTCTTACAATTCCAAACATTATAGACACAAATTAGCTTTTTTCAGATTTTCAAAGCCAAGAGGGGTGCGCATTATGCAATCCTAATGACGGTACCACCTAATATTAGTTGTCAATTCATTTTTCATATGAAAATTGTACATTATAAAGCTGTGACATAATTTGCTGGATTTTTAACATGATTAACATGATGGGTGCCATAAGTAGAGCAGGAACTGGTTACCCTTAAGGATCAATCCTGGTTTCTAGTGTGGTTCCTGTTACTCTATTATAGTTTTCGCTGTAGTATTTTGTGGACCACTGAGATTTTTTCTGGTTCATGGAGGCTCATTATTTATCTTTTTTGATTAGGTTTTTAAAATGAATTCCCATAGAAAATCCATTTCAGCAAAATGCATAGCATTATTATGTACGCGTAACAGTACGTGTTGCCATTATTGACATAAAGGGGACAAAAAAGAGGGCAACAACAATTTTTTTTTTTTTTTCAACCAATTTCAATGTTTTTTTTAATAGTTTATTGATGGACCGTTAAAAACATTAACTATTTTTATTCAGAAAAGGAGTATTAAGGGTGCCAAAATTCTGTAATTTCGCATATTTGGAAGGTATGTCATTTTTTATATATTTTCATCCACATGCTTTTTATTTGAATTGATTGTGACAAGGGCTTCAGGTAGTATTCTAGTGTATTTCCTCTACCAGATGTTTTTTTAGCTTAATTTGATTGCAGTACATTTGGTACAGAAGGAAGCCATTGTCAACTTGCTGCAGTCTTATCATGCTGTGTCCTGTGTGGCCCTTTATTAAGGAAGCCATTGTCGACTTTCTGCAGTCTTATCATGCTGTGCCCTGTGTGGCCCTTTATTAGGAAGCCATTGTCGACTTGCTGCAGTCTTATCATGCTGTGCCCTGTGTGGCCATTTATTAAGGAAGCCATTGTCGACTTTCTGCAGTCTTATCATGCTGTGTCCTGTGTGGCCATTTATTAAGGAAGCCATTGTCGACTTTCTGCAGTCTTATCATACTGTGTCCTGTGTGGCCATTTATTAAGGAAGCCATTGTCGACTTGCTGCAGTCTTATCATGCTGTGCCCTGTGTGGCCCTTTATTAAGGAAGCCATTGTCAACTTGCTGCAGTCTTATCATGCTGTGTCCTGTGTGGCCCTTTATTTATTTCTGTTCCTTGTAAAATTATCTTTATGTAGTACCGAGAAGACCAACATATTTTGCATAAGTCCTACCTCTTCCAAGATAGGTATGATTTTGATAGGTGTTTTCCTTTAGATTCCATATAAAATTTTCTGTCTGTATTTTCAAACAGATTTGATCTTGCTCTTATAAGTAGTTTCCATGAAAAAACCAAAAGACCATCACTAAAAATGATATATTTTTTTTTAGATTTGTATATGTTTTTTATCCATTGAATTCTTTTGAGAAATTCCTGTCTGAAGTGTGTCAACATATTGGTTGTAGCTTTTAATGCTTCAGAAATATGAGAGGATGAAAAGGGAGCAGTGTATTAATGGGCTACACGACAATGATCATCACTCTTAAAAGGCTTTGCGTTAATTTCCTGAAATTTTCAGACCAAAAAACTTACATATCTCTTTCAGAAGAGAGGTAGCTTCTTGTGAAAATTTGATGATTAAAACTGTATTTTCTTCACATTGTTGCTTAAATGCAGCGATGTCTTCTTCACAAAAAGTAGACTTTCCACCCTTCATAAATAGGACCACACTATGTGAAACTTAATCAAATATTTGACATGATTTGACACAAACTGTTTATATATAACCAGGAGAACGAACGATACAGGATCAGATGAGCCTCTTGTTTAATATTTTATTTATTAATATACAAATTTTGATGATACAGCTATCTTTTCACAATGAAAGGCGGAAATGCTAACTACTTGTTCTCACGACCGATAACTCTTAATCAGGAACGACAATCCAAGTTTTTGCAAAGAGAGAATAAAAGAAAAAAATTACAGAAGGTTCCAGAATATATGTTAAATACAAATTACCATGTAGCTGTAGTTAAAATTTAAGCTTTGTCATATAATAAAGCAGCAATACACAATTAAAGAATTTCATATTTGTAGAAATGGCCGTCATTCTGAATGGCAGACGGGGTTGTCAGACATAATTTTAAAAGGGGATCACCCAAGGACTACCCCAGCCAAATTTGATTAAATTTCTTCTGCAGTTTCAGTGGAGAAAAATTTAATGTAATCTTTTATCAAAATATGCCCAATTTGCATAATCAGTATAAATTGGCTGAAGGAAAAAATTTACAGAAAATCCAGAATACATGTTCAAGTATCCATTGCCATGTTGCTGCAGTAAAATTTAAGCTCAATTTGACTTACTATAAAGCAGCAATAGACAATTAACAAGATTGCTACACTTTGTCATATGCCCCCACCCCCCTTTCCACCCTCCACAATAGAAAGAGGAGTAATATGATCAGTATGTTATCCATGTGATGTATTTATATCCATAAATGTATCCCCTCTACTGTGTTTTCAAAATTAAAAATTATGAATATCAGCTCTTGAAGAAAACAGAAAAAGCAATGGTATTTGGTTTAAAAGGTTGATTACTTTCTCTTGCAAATTTCAGACCAAGAATAAACGGTTTGATGCCTTTCACACAAGACATACTGTTAAGTGTCTACAAATCCTTGGAACTTGGGGAGACAAAGAAGGTGAATGCAGTCATGCTAGGTGCATGAAACAAACTAGAGGATCATCTGAGCCTGTATCACTCACCTGATTATTCATATGCAAGTTTGTATTCAATGTACAATGAAGTCTAGATTTAAAGAAAAAATGTTATATTCATTGGAGCAATAGCATTCATCTGTATCTTTTAGTCAAATTCCACAGTTAACTTACCTGATATTTCCGATCATAGGATGATTTTGAGCAATAGCATTCAATCCATCCTTTAAACATTTTCCAACAGATTTTGCACTAGACTGTAATTTCTCATTCTGTATAACATCTAGGACAGCTATGCCTATTGAACAAGCCACTGGATTTCCTCCAAACTGAAATTATAATATGATTATGGAAAACCAATTAATGTATATTCACCTAACAACAATAATAAAAACAGTAAATAAATAATGATTTAAACTTTATGCATAATCACCCAGAGTATTTATATAACAATATCTGTAAATTCACACAGAATATCTGTATAATCATTCAGGAAATCACAAATTGCAGTTCCTGTAAAGACACAAGGGTATCTATATAATCACCATGGTATCTGACTTACAGCATCTGTATAATCATTGGTGTATCTGACTTACATATCTGTATAATCACCAGAGTATCTGACTGACAGAATCTGTATAATCATCACGGTATCTGACTCACAGTATTTGTATAATCACCAGGGTATCTGATTAACAGTATCTGTATAATCACCATGGTATCTGACTTAACCATACATGTGAACCTTCCGGCGGGAGCATTATTCTCCCGATTTTGAGGGTCCCTTCCGTCTCTCCCATCAACTTTCAAAATCTTCCGCCCGTGAAAAAAATTAAGTACAAAAAAATCTTGCCCTACATTTTGCGATCAATATTTCTGGAAATTCCCCATTTGGAACTCCCGCGCTGAGGAAAAACACCGAGAGATACAAATGGTAAAGGTGAATGTCATATTTAATGATATCCAGTTATTGATCTGTTTGACACCTTTACAGGTAAACCGTGTCATGATGGTGATTAATTAAGGTGTTGATGATTATACAACAATTATCCACTGATTGACAGTTAATTGGGTATAAGGAAGTGTGTTTGTGGCACATGCTTAGATGATTAGAAGTGTGATAGCGGCAATTAAAAATAGTTATAAAGTGACAAAATAAACTGTTGTGCAGACACGAGTCAATCAACCTTTGATGCAGAGAAAACTTCTTATTTCGATCAAACATGCAATGAATTCATCTCGGATTGAGTTGTTATGGCTTGTTTGGGACCAAAGCCGATCAAAGTATTTGTGACTTCTCTATGTTTACTTTCTTTCACTTACTGTGATTATATCTCTGACTTTTTAAGGGTAAATTCTGTGACTACATGTGATGAATAGTGACTTTTTAATTTTAGTTCTCTATGACTTTATTGTTCAGAACATTCTGCCTTCATTGTTATTGCTTTGTTATAACCTTATGATTATGAAAGATTATGAATAAATTATAAATAAAGTTTTTATCCTTCATTCATCATATGAAACACTACTTAAGACAGAAATGTAAACAATACATATTGAAATGGGATGCAGTTGGTTCAATACTGAAACAAACAAAAGGAAAACATCAAAACAATAAAAACACGCATCAAATACGTTGATAAAAAATCTCCAGTTATGAGACCAAATCTCCAGCCAGAAATTTGCAAATTTCCAGTTGTAGCATAGCAACTCTATCACATGTATGCTTAACAGTATCTGTATAATCACAGAGTATCTGACTTACAGTATCTGTATAATCACCAGAGCATCTGACTTACAGTATCTGTATAATCACCAGAGTATATGACTTACAGTATCTGTATAATCACCAGAGCATCTGACTTACAGTATCTGTATAATCACCAGAGCATCTGACTTACAGTATCTGCATAATCACCAGAGTATATGACTTACAGTATCTGTATAATCACCATAGTATCTGACTTACAGTATCTGTATAATTACCAGGGTATCTGACTTACAGTATCTGCATAATCATCACGGTATCTGACTTACAATATCTGTATAATCACCAGAGCACCTGACTTACAGTATCTGCATAATCACCAGGGTATCTGACTTACAGTATCTGTATGATCACCAGAGTATCTGACTTACAGTATCTGTATAATCACCAGAGTATCTGACTTACAGTATCTGTATAATCACTCGAGTATCTGACTTACAGTATCTGCATAATCACCAGGGTATCTGACTTACAGTATTTGTATAATCACCAGAGTCACATGATGATCTGACTTAGAATATCTGTATAATCGCCATGGTATCTGACTTACAGTATCTGTATAATCACCAGGGTATCTGACTTACAGTATCTGTTAAATCACCATATAGTATCTGACACAGTATTTATAAAACAACCAGAGTATCTGACTTACAGTATATGTATAATCACCAGGGTATCTGACTTACAGTATCTGTATAATCACCAGAGTATCTGACTTACAGTATCTGTATAATCACCATGGTATCTGACTTACAGTATCTGCATAATTGCTAGAGTATCTGACTTACAGTATCTGTATAATCACCAGAGTATCTGACTTACAGTATCTGTATAATCACCATGGTATCTGACTTACAGTATCTGTATAATTGCTAGAGTATCTGACTTACAGTATTACTATTTGTATATTGACAGGAGTATCTGTATAAACACTCAGAGTGTATGACTTACTGTACTTGAAAAATCTTTGAGTGTATCTGCAATTTCTCTTGATGTAACTACCACTGCCATTGGAAATCCATTACCTAATGGTTTACCAACTGTTAAAATGTCAGGAACAATATCTGTAACATAAAATCATTAATGCAATACAGACGTAGTTTGTTTACTTCTAAAACCACTGAGCCATTTGAATAAAACTTAATTAATAATGGATTTTGACGGTTTTGAATAAAACATTTCCAGGAAAAATATATAAATGGTTCTAAAAATGTTGCTTGCAATCCATCTGATAAGACCACAATATGGAATAAGTGTTTCTGATTGGCTAAAATAGTAACAAAAATGTCTCCAATCACTAGCTAGTCAATTTAAACTAGTGTTGGCAATGGTTAACCGTCAGAAGGACCGAATATCGAATACCAAAAACGTTAACCGGTTAACCGGATGTTTTTTTCTTTTAATAAACGTAGTATAACTGTACATTCGTTATTAATCCAAAGCCTAAATTGATATGAAATGAATTTCACTTGACAGATCAATTGCTCAGTCCAAACATCTTACCGTAATTAATTAGTACAAAAAGTGTTTACATAACAATTTCTTTATTCACTTGACAATCTTCTTGGCTAAACGAAATGTAAACACATCAATTAATTTGCACAATAGGTGATTGAATATATGATAACATTAAAGAGTTGTTAAGTGATTACTAATCACTGATTAGTATTTTTGATTTGGTTCAATATTTCACTTAATTCATTATATCGTTTGTGAATGTACATGCGAACATGCCGCCTCAATCCCGTAAAAGCATGCAGTTCACAGTTCGTCGACCGATCCCGAAACACAAATTGAGTGGTGGAAAGACAACAGTGGTAAATATCCTAGACTGTCTGTATACACCTTTCCATTAATCCATGATATGCCCCACCTCCCTTAGCAACACATAGCAACCCAGCATCCTAGGACAAGCTAATCAACAAGATGGCGGTAACTACAAAGTTGGATGTTTTACCACATGTTGTAAATATTGAATATTTCAAGGACAAATCTTTAACAGGGAGATTTAAAGAACAAGGATATAATTATTACACTCTTGGATACATTCACAATGTTAATTTGTGTAAAATTAATGATGATGAAATTGATATAAAGGCTAAATGTTATAAATCCATGAGGAAGAATGAGCCTCCACACAAAATGAATATTAGTCAGAATAAATAAGAAGTACATCTCTGACACCAGCAGGGTAAGTAATATTTACGTATGAAATATAAATGTATTTATTTATTGATATTTTGTAGCTTCTGTGTTTAATTAAGTGTGGAAATGCTGACAGAATTTGTACTGTATACAATGTACACAAGCACACCATGGTTCCAACATGTAACCATTTAACATGTGTTCTAGAACTTTATATTAGATAAGATAATGAATACACTGCTGTGCACTTTATCAGTTAATTAATTATAATACAATAAATAAAATTATTATTTTGCAATAGGCCAGTTATTTTCTGTATAAATATATGCAAACAATTGAAAGGGTTATTAACAAAAATATTTTATTTTGATTGTTTTTATTTATTTAACTATTTATAATATATCCTTTTTGGTATTTTTCAGGTTATCAGGAACATGTTCACATGTTGGGGTAGTCTTATCAGAACTTAAATTTAAAAGAAGTTCCAGCTGAACTGTCTGGCACTAGTTTTTTAGGCCTTATCCTAGCCTCAAATACTAAGTCCACCTGTGGCAGGACATGAGTCAGGATATTGATCAGAGGGTTGCCCATTTACAAAATGCTAAAATATAAACAAAAATATTTTATATTTATTTTCATTATTTTTCTTCTTCATGTTTTATTGATCAGAGGATTGCCCACTGACAAAATGCTAAAAAATATATATAATTCATATTTTATGTTTATTTTAAGTACTTTGTTTTCAATTTTTATGGATGGATATTAATAATAATACTTTAATCATGAAAACATTTACAAATGTAACTATAAAGAAAATAGCAGTGCAATTATAATGTTTACATCTTAATACAATGTATGAATGCAAATAAATATTTGCATGTATTGATCCATCTCATACAAAAATAAAAATTTGTCTTTGGTTTCGGGAATGGAATAAAGCTGACATTTTGGACTCTTTCTGGATACCTGGTATCTGAATTACATGCCCCCAGCAGCATCTTTTCACCAATTTTTGGTAAAAACTTGCAGAATTCTCCTATACACTTAACTGTTTAGATAAGAATGTTTGACTGAGGTTATGACTGACCACATGAGCTGTTTACTCACGTGTTAAATATACCAGCTGTGATTGGTTAATCTACTGATGATTGACAAGAGAATGGAAAGGTGTATTAGCTAGACAATATTTGAGTATTCCGGTTACTTCAGTTCCTTCAGAGCGAATATTTTCTTGTGCAGGACTAGTCGTCAGTAAGCTGAGAAATTGTTTATCTTCGTCAGTGGTAGATCAGATTATATTTCTGAACAAAAACTATGTACTGGATCAAAGTTCTGATTAAGTTGTTGACTTTTTGATGCATTATTGGTGTGGGTGTTTATTTGACCTTGTATTGATTTTTGTTTGTGCATTGACCGTTACAATTTTCCTGTGTAAACAATTACATTTGTGTATAGACATGATGTTTGATCATTATAATTATACATTTCAACTAGCCATACGTATTGCTTTAAGTTTATTACCGTTATCAATAATTATCTACGTGTATATACTATATACGAATGTCTGCAACACAAAGCTCTTCGCACATTCACGTTACTATCGGTTAACCGGTTAGTCGGTCTAAAGATTAACCGAGTAACCGGTTAGGTGAAAATGTTCATATTGACAACACTAATTTAAACTAATGATAATTTTCAAGCATGATCTATTGATGATCCTTAAAAGAAATTCCTCATTCATATCACCAGAAATAACAGCTTCAGCTTAGCTAATATTCGTTCAGTTTGGTTTATGGTGTTTAAGGCCACTTTCAAGAATATTTCAGTTATATCGTGGTGGTCAGTTTTATTGGTGGAGAAAACTGGAATGCCCGGAGAAAACCTCTGACCTGTCACAAGTTAGATGAATTTATTTTTTTAAATGTGACGTTCTCGTATGAAGTAGAATGCTGCCTTCCAACAATCATTATTTGACATTCTAACCTGCCTTAAAGGGCACCTCTATATAACAAATCACTGTCTTTAAAAGGCAGCATCATTTGCTCATTAATGAAAAGATCTTATAATTTTAACCTGTATATAGAGGGCAACTGCTCATAAAAGGCCACATTGACATGTTCCCTTGAGTGTCCTTTATATACAGGTTGGACTGTACATTACATATCTTACCTTGATTTTGAAAAGCCCAGAAATTCTCTCCAGTTCTCCCTAGACCTGTCTGTACTTCATCAACAATACATAAGCCCCCTCCTTCTCTGACATATCTGTAAAATAAAACTTGTCATATGAATATGTTACTTAATGCATTTTAATACAGAATGCATTATAAAAAGTGTTCATGACCTATTTCTATTGATGAAACATTCCTTTTACTCCATATTCTTAAATCATCTTTCAATTTAAGTAGTCAATAAAATTCTCCAGTTAACCAGCAATTGCATTATGAGTGACTCATCAGTTTATTAGCTAGCAGGAACCAGTGCAGCCCGCATAAATTTGGAAGAACATGTCATACTATTGATACCTAACATTACAGAACAATTTGACTTTTTTCAACGGATCGTTACGACATCATCATCAAAATCTAAATTGACCAGTATTCTGCTACAATTTGTAATTAACTTGAATATATAAAACAATTATGATGCATAGCAATCAAAACTGCAGATATCATCCAGAAGACAGTTCTTTTGAACAGATGAAAGAAGTGTATTTATGTTACACCCAAAGTTTTCAGTGAGGATTACAAATTTAGGCATTACTCTGATGCTGAAAAACATAATGTGACACTATTGTATAACAAATGTCATATATCACATTCACTCCAAGAATGTATTTCACTATACAGACATGATTTTAACAGAAGAAAAACTAGATGCTCAGTGGCTTTGAAGAAACTTTATACAGAACCTTCCATAGGTGCATCCTCCCAAATTTCAGTTCATTTGAGAAGATTTTTAGAAATGAACCAATCAGAAACAAGAATTGCTTCTGGTGGCCATGTTTGTTAACATATCGGGACGAAATGAGCAATCTTTATAAAAGGACCTTCCATAGATGCTTCCTACCAAGTTTCGCTTCATTTGGCCACGCGATTTCAGAGAAGATTTCTTAGAAATGAACCAATCAGAAACAAGAATAGCCTGTGGTGGCCATGCTTTTTAATGGATCGGGACGAAATGAGCACTCTTTATAGAGGACCTTCCATAGATGCTTCCTACCAAGTTTCGGTTCATTTGGCCAAGCGATTTCAGAGAAGAAGATTTCTTAGAAATCGACCAATCAGAAAAAAGAATTGCCAGTGACGGCCATGTTTGTTAACAGATCGGGACAAAATTAGTAATCTTTATAGAGGACCTCCCATAGATGCTTACTAACAAGTTTCGGTTTATTTGGCCAAGCGATTTCAGAGAAGATTTCTTAGAAATCGACCAATCAGAAACAAGAATTGCCCATGACGGCCATGATTGTTAACGGATCGGGACAAAAGGATCAATCTTTATAGAGGACCTTCCATAGATGCTTCCTATCAAGTTTCGGTGAAGAAGATTTCTTAGAAATCGACCAATCAGAAACAAGAATTGCCCGTGACGGCCATGTTTGTTAACGAATCGGGACAAAATTAGCATTCTTTATAGAGGACCTTCCCTAGAGATGCTTCCTACCGAGTTTCGGTTCAATTGGCCAAGTGGATTCAGAGGAGAAGATTCTTAGAAATCGACTAATCAGAAAAAAGAATTGCCTGTGGCAGCCATGTTTGTTAACGGATCAAAACGAAATGAGCATCTTTATAGAGGACCGTCCATATATGCTTCCTACCCAGTTTCAGTTCAATTGTGATTTCAGAGAAGATAAAAATGTGAAAAGTTAACTGACAACAGATGACAGACACCAAGTGATGGCAAAAGCTCACACTGTCTTTGGCATGGTGAGCTAATAAAGGCTCCCAAGTGCCTGTAATCGCTCATCTGGTTTTAAATTCGACTTCTAAAGTCAATAGAAAATGGAAGTGTCACAAATAATTTAGAAAGTTGGCCAATTAAAGATCATTTCAGCTCAAGGATGATTTTTTTCAATAAACAATAACGTCAAAAGCAAGTAACTGATCATAACATAATTCATTTATTTAAATATATTTATTTCTTTATTTCTTTATTTATTAAAATACATATTTATATATTTTATTTTATTAATAATATTTTGATCAATTCAATATTGTACATGTACTTGCAGCTATAGCAATATTATACTTTTAATATAGAAACAAGCCCAATTTTCAGATTTCTGATTCATTTCTAAAACCTGAGTAAACCAGTGGACTGTCTAAACCGGCCAATAGTTCCAGTCCCCAGGGTGATCGGTTTACTCTTGTTTTACTGTATTACTGTTTTAGACATAAAAGGTGTCAAAGGGGGTAATATATATACATGTATATATATATTAATAAAATTTTCATCCAATTTTAATGCAGTTTTCTGCAAAGTGTTCACCCATTTGATTTATTGATGGGACATAATTTGGCTTGCTATTTTATTTCGAAAAAGGGTCTAATAAAGGGACACAATTTTGAAATTTCACATATTTGAAAGGTATATATATTTTTTTAATTTTCATCCAATTTTGATGTTTTTTCTTTTGTTGTAATAGATTATGTTGAGAACTTTCAGTAATATATTGTTTGAGAGCTTTCAGTAATATATTGGTGGATTTCCTTCCTCTTTTACCTTTTCCAAGATAAACTTGACCGAAAGAGGCAGAACAGTACCAATTTCCAAAATTTTCAAGTTTTTATTTCTCATCCAATTTCAATGCAGTTTTTTTGCGAAGTGTGCATCTTTAAAGGGCATTAAAAACTAGATCATCGTTCACCTGGTTTTAAATTAGACTTCTGAAGTTGGAATAAGTGTTTCTGATTGGATAAAATAGTAACAACAATTTCTCCAAATGATCACTATTTTAAAGCTAGTCAATTTAAACTAATGATAATTTTCAAGCATGATCTATTGATGATCCTAAAAAGAAATTCCTCATTCATATCACCAGAAATAACAGCTTCAGCTTAGCTGAAATAAAAAAAAAAACGTGACATTCTCGTAAAAAGTAGAATGCTGATAGGCCAACAGCTGCCTTCCAACCATCATTATTTGACATTCTCGTTTAAAGTGGAATGCTGTTTGGCTAACAACTTTTCAACAATCAATGGCTACAGGAAATAAAATTTTGATTGGCTGATAGTCTATGAATTACAAAATGTTTCTTTATATCATATCCTGTATTTGCAAAATCAATAACGATCGCCTATTTCCACAAAACACAACAGACGACAAAAAGTCTGAACGTTGATGCTTTGCTATATGATTAATTTAAGAAAAGTTGGTCAACCTCACGAAACAGAAAAACAATATTGTTATCAGTGCTTGTTATAAACACACTGCCACTTCCAATTTTAATTCAAAGCCTTACAGTACTTCTAAATCCTCCCGAATGGCCTATAAAGGAAATAAAAGACATTTTTTATAATTTTCTGTGGAATGGGAAGAATGATAAAATTAAACGCACAGTTATGATTACCATAATCGATATGAAGAAGGGCGCTTAAGTTAATAGAAAATGGGAGTGTCACAAATAATTGCTATGTAACTGCAGTTAAAATTTGAGCTCATTTTGACTTAAAATAATGCAGCAATAGACATTAAAAGAAATTTCTATTTTTAGTAACAGCAGCCATTTTGAATAGAGGGCGGGATGTCAGACTTAGTTTTGAAAGGGGACCACTATCAGTGTTTATTATGTGTTCATTCTATCTTCCTTACTCACCTCCCAGATTAACCTCATGCTCACCTGAAAGTTTGGCTTAGAAAATTAGGTGGGTACTCAATAACTCCTGCAGTCACCATCAACGGTTCACACATGAAGGCAGCAATCTGTAAATATACAAATGTACATTACAAAGAAATATATATAGATGACTAATTTCAGGTTGAAATGGATCACAGCTGATCTTTGGTTAACATTCGTCACTATCAGTGACAGTTTGTCATAGAATCAGTTTCATCTAAACTATAATCCTACCTTGTTTATAGAAGTCATTTTTTATATAGTTGTCCTATAAAAGTTCAATAGAAATGAATATTCATGTGATTTTTTTCCCTCATAATATGCATAATCGGTATAAATTGTTTGAAAAATATTTCACAGAAAAACGATGAAGACATCTTGAACTACTCAATGTCATGTAGCTACATTTAAAATTTGAGATCATTTTGACTTATAATAAAACAACAATAGACAATAAAAGATGTTTCTATTTTTAGCAATGGCCAAAATCTGGAATGGAGGATAGGGATGCTTAACATAATTTTGAAACGGAACTACCTGAGGACTATCCCAGCCAAATTTGGTTTATTTGGTTCTGCGGTTTTAGAAGAGAAGAGTTAAATGTGAAAACATACAGCATACGACGGATGGATGCCAGACACCAAGTGATGGCAAAAGCTCATGTGGCCTTTAGCCAGTTGAGGTGAAAAGTATTATTGTTATTATATTGTTGTATTATTAGATGAATATTCGAATTGTATCGAAAATAGGTAATTTAACTAGAGGCTCAATGGGATGAGCCTGTCGCTCACCTTTCATTCTGTTTTGAGGAAACTTTATACAGAACATTCCATAGGTGCTTCCTACTAAATTTCCGATCATTTGGCTACTGGCCATGGGTTTCAGAGAAGATTTTTTTAGAAATCGACCAATCAGAAACAAGAATTGCATGTTGTGGCCATGTTTGTTAACGGATTGGGACGAAATGATCAATGTTCATAGAGGACCTTCCATAGATGCTGCCTACCAAGTGTCGGTTCATTTGACCAAGCGATTTAAGAGAAGAAGATTTCTTAGAAATCAACCAATCAGAAACAAGAATTGCCTGTGACGGCCATGTTTGTTAGGGGATCGGGACAAAATGAGCAGTCTTTATAGAGGACCTTCCATATATGCTTCCTACCAATTTTCAGTTCAATTGGCCAAGTGGTTTCAGAGGAGAATATTTTTAAAAAATCAACCAACCAGAAACAAGAAATGCCTGGGAAATCTTAATGGATGACCTTCCACAGATGCTTCCTACCAAGTTTCAGTTCATTTGCCTAAGGGGTTTCAGAGAAGAAGATTAAAATGTGAAAAGTTAACGGACGACTGACGACAGACGATGGACAACAGACGACAGATGCCAAGTGATGCCAAAGGCAATGTTTTTTTTGGCAAGGTGAGTTAATAAAAAGTGAAAACCAGTTACATGTACTATGAATCCTTTATGGTTATCTAAATCATACATGTTAGTCACAGCCACTGATTAAACATCCTGTCCAATAAATCTAAATATTCATGTACAATCTGTAGTCAATATGATAAATAGGGTCTGGGAGCCTGTGGTCGTTCACCAGATATGATGGGTGAAATGCTGTCTTTTGAAAGGAAATTGTGTGAACAAAATTTACCTGTATAGTATCCATTTAATGCTACTTTTAAAATTCTAAATTGAGTCAATAATCAGCATGATTTAAGATAACACACAGAAACTGAAAAGTATGTAGACACAGATCTATGTCTCACCTGTCCCCTGAAAATTGTGTGTGAGAAATTTTGTCAGAAAATAAACTATACTATGAATTAAAGCATGAAAACTGAAATTAAGGAAATGTGACATATGAATAAATAAGTAGCCGCCAGAGGGGTTATGGTGTTATATGCCACTTTCAACAATATTTCAGTTATATCGTGGCAGTCAGTTTTATTGGTGGAGGAAACTGGAGAAAACCTGCAGCAAGTCACTGACAAACTTTATCACATAAAGTTATATCAAGTACACCTCGCTATGAGCAGGATTCATACATAAAAATGAGGTCAAGGTCACGAGACAAATGCCTGCAATTAACTCCGGCTCAATAAAATTCAGATACCTAAAAATCAAGCCTGACCTGTATTATATCTATCTTAAAATAATTAAAAAATATAAGTCAAAGCAGATTTGAGAAAACCACCCACCTCCCTAAAAAAAATTAAAAAAACCCCAACATTTTACATATAATAAAGGGGCATATTTTTGGAATCATTAGTCAGATACCTTAAAATCAAGCTTGGAACGCCACAATATAACTGAAATATTGTTGATAGCGGCATTAAACACCATAACCTCTAACCCTGTTTTGTTTATATATACCTTCTTCTTTTTTTCTTGAGCCTTAAAAATTACTTTTCTAGCCTCATTAGCATAAAGTAATCCAGGATTGACATGGTCTTCTCTGTATTTACCCCTGTAAGTGTCTGGTAATGGTACCTGTAAATTATGATTAAATCAATTGAAGTCTTCCTAGACTAACAGACTATTCAGTAAAGTAATATAGGTTTCCACTGAAGTACACTATTACTAACTACAACGATGAACCAAGAGATTTTCTGAAGATATACTTGATCCGTATTTTTTTCAGCGATTTCATTTAACGACAACTGGCATTAAGTAATTATAATGAAATAGATATAGATTTGTTTATAGTGTTTCCTTCCCCTACATGATAATTCCCTGGAAACGTAATTACCATGCCTATCGGTATGGATCTATGATATCCCCTAATCTTAGAAAGTACGGATTTACAACAAGCGACGGAGCTCAATTCAATCAAAAATGTTAAGGCATCTGATGTTAATTTCCATTGAGGGACATTCAGTAGCTGATTTTGATACACAATCTACTTTCAATAGATGATGGTGATCAACGACGTTCAAAACATCCTGGATTCAATCCACACTACACGATTACTGCTTAGATGGGCCTGCTATTCTAGAACCAAACTTAGAAATTGATGATTAGACACTCATACTCTGATGGCATCGTTTGATACCAAAAACTCTATGTCTAACTTCTAAGTGCATGTTCATTTTTCAATTAAAGATGTCATAATCATATTGTCTGTTAAGAGTTAATAATGACAGGAGGAGATAATGTTTGTGAGACAATAACCAAAACATTTTACACAAATTGCTGATAATTATTCTCTGGTTTTTATAATTTTTATTAATTGTTTTGGGACAACTAAAATATTGAGTTGGACAAGTACTTTTTTTTAGTTAGTTGTCCGAAGGGACAAATTAAAAAAATGTTAATGTAGAGGCCTGGACCATTCAATGAACATTCAAAGCAAGTTTAACTCTAATATCAAAGAACATACAATACCCCCACAAGACCCTTTGGGTCAGGTGAGCTAACAATATTTTATTTTTTGCCTGATACATACCAAATGGACCCACTCTTTTTGCTCTATGCCAAGCTTCTTCCATTTATAAGGACTCATTTCAGCAATGGTAGAAACACTTCCATGGAATGATCTGTGATAAGATTAAACATTTACATCTTACTCTTAGAGATGATTAACATATTAAATATATCTGTACATCTTAGAGGTGATTAACATATTAAATATATCTGTACATCTTAGAGATGATTAACATATCAAATATATCTGTACATCTTAGAGGTGATTAACATATTCAATATATCTGTACATCTTAGAGATGATTAACATATTAAATATATCTGTACATCTTAGAGATGATTAGCATATTCAATATATCTGTACATCTTAGAGATGATTAACATATTAAATATATCTGTACATCTTAGAGGTGATTAGCATATTCAATATATCTGTACATCTTAGAGATGATTAACATATTAAATATATCTGTACATCTTAGAGATGATTAGTATATTCAATATATCTGTACATCTTAGAGATGATTAGCATATTCAATATATCTGTACATCTTAGAGACGATTAGTATATTCAATATGTCTGTACATCTTAGAGATGATTAACATATTCAATATATCTGTACATCTTAGAGATGATTA
>MJUT01059646.1:79897-97422 GCA_002080005.1 Gigantidas platifrons
TCAGCTATACTACATTGTAGTCAAAGTTTCTAGTTGATATTCAGTCTCAGCTATAGTACATTGTAGTCAAAGTTTCTAGTTGATATTCAGTCTCAGCTATACTACATTGTAGTCAAAGTTTCTAGTTGATATTCAGTCTCAGCTATAGTACATAACATTGTAGTCAAAGTTTCTAGTTGATATTCAGTCTCAGTCAGCTATACTACATTGTAGTCAAAGTTTCTAGTTGATATTCAGTCTCAGCTATACTACATTGTAGTCAAAGTTTCTAGTTGATATTCAGTCTCAGCTATACTACATTGTAGTCAAAGTTTCTAGTTGATATTCAGTCTCAGTCAGCTATACTACATTGTAGTCAAAGTTTCTAGTTGATATTCAGTCTCAGCTATACTACATTGTAGTCAAAGTTTCTAGTTGATATTCAGTCTCAGCTATAGTACATAACATTGTAGTCAAAGTTTCTAGTTGATATTCAGTCTCAGTCAGCTATACTACATTGTAGTCAAAGTTTCTAGTTGATATTCAGTCTCAGCTATACTACATTGTAGTCAACGTTTCTAGTTGACATTCAGTCTCAACTTAGTTTGCTTTTGACATTTACAAATATAAATGCATTCATACATTAAACATGCTAATTCATATTGATCTGATACATTTAAACAAATGCATATGAAATGAAAAGTCTTGGCTCCTGTGTCACCCTTGTGTTTTAATCCTCAGAGAGAACTTCACATCAACACGTTTAGTTGGATTTTTTTTATAGTGCAAGCTAACTGAAACAACAGTCTGCAGAGAGACATGTTGCCCCACTCTGACACTTTATCCTGATTCCGAGCCAACCAGTCTTTGCTCTTTCTCTTAATTGATGCACGCTTAACAAAGAAGCTTTTTATTTGTAACAGAAATGATATTCTATATCAGAACCATATAATATATTAAGGATTCATCCACTACAGGTACTAGACACTATATCAATAAAAACTCAATACGGGTCTGACAAGGACCAATTATCGCCAGGTTTTTTTTTAATTATCTTTGTCAAATTACTTCTAAGTTATACAATACACTCCTCTAAATGGATCATTATTTTAAATGCTACCCATGGATTAACCTTCCATTGAAATATTTTTTTTGTTTTTCATCAGGGATCCTTTCTAAAGTTGTTGATATTTAGCACTTATCCTTGACACAGGTGCCTGTGGCACAGCAGAAAAGCAACACATACCAATGTTACAGTCTTTGGTTCAAACCCTCAATCTATCACACTTGAGGTGGGCATGCCAACCATTGCACCACCGATGCGGTTCATATTAATTAGAATTTCAAACCTGGAACTTTATCAATACTTAAACAATGAAACACAAAATTTAATCGACCCAAATGTAGATATATTTCAAAACTTTTAAACTCAAACAACCTGAACAAAAAAAATTATCTTCATGATTTCTGCATCATGTAAACAATACTGGAAAGCAGCTAATAATATAAAGTATTTAATCATGCTAAACAACAGACTGTTATTGTACTGTTATTGTACATGGTACTGGTTTCTCTTAATTAGTAAAATTTCATACTCACCCAGAATTCACCATGAAACAAACACACAACTTTTCTGGTAAAGTTTCAATTATTCTTTGAGCATATTCTACAGCTTTTTCATTGAGGAATCCATTACAGGCAATCACTTTACTTAACTGATCCTGTCCTGCCCTAACTACATGAGGATGACAATGCCCGACTGTAAACACAATTAACAATAACATATCAAGTTTTACCATCTTAAACAACAGTAATTAGAAATAATAATAACAGTGTTTTCCATTTTTTTACATTACTGCAGGGCTTTACGATTCATACCAGCTCCCACTAGCCCCTGCCCCTGGATAGTAAGGAAATATTTTTTACTTGCCAACAAAAGTATGTTACTAGCCAGATTAATAAAGATAATAATTTGTACTACATGTATATAACTCCAATATGTATTTTATTTCTTTGGCAATAACAAAGACAATTTTATCATAAGTCCAATTTCATTTTTCACTGACTGTTTTTCAAAAGACTGAAGATGGTCTACTGGATCTAAAAATGTACTAGTATAAGTTAAAGAATGGGTTTTTGCTGATACCATATTGAAACATTTTCATGTTTCTTACTTTCACATTTAAACTTTTTCTTTCCAGTAACAAATTCGGTTTTGCCAGCAATATTTGGTCCTGTCTTACGATAAACATCTTACGGCAAACATCACAAGACATAACGTCGCCACCATAATCGTAAATAATGAGCCACAAAAACTCTAACTTCAAGATATCTTGGAGTTTATGCTTTTCAGCTTTAGAACCTGAACCTTCATTAGTATTTTGGCTTGATACTTCCGTCGATGTTGCATCAGGCAGGCCAGCTTCACGCTCAGTTGATTCAACCGGTTTATTCTTAGTGAAAAAAAAATGGAAGAATGTTTTGCTTATACATATTGTGATAACTTTCAAGTGTTAAAAGTATGTGATAAACTTTCGTATGTGAGTAAATTTTGCGCTTTAAACTAAAGGCTCAGTGGGATGAGCCTGTGTCGCTCACCTTTCATTCTGCTTTGATGAAACTTAATACAGAACCTTCCATACATGTAGATGCTTCCTACTAAGTTTCGGTTCATTGGGCTAGGCAGTTTCAGAGGAAAATATTTTTTAGATATCGACCCATCAGAAACAAGAATTGCCTGTGGTGGCCATGTTTGTAAACCGATCGGGACGAAATGAGCAATCGTCACAGAGGACCTTCCATAGATGCTTCCTACCAAGTTTCAGTTCATTTGGTCAAGCGATTTCAGAGGAGGAGATTTTTTTTAAATTGGCCAATCAGAAACAAGAATTGCCTGTGGTGGCCATGTTTGGTAATGGATCATTACAAAATATGGACTCTTTAGAGAGGACCTTCCATAGATGATTCCTACTAAGTTTCAGGGTTTTTAAATTAAAAACAGATGGAGATTCAATTGGTTTTTAAATGGATTTTAAATGTTTTTTCCCTTATTCTGTTGTATTGGCAGGTTCTGCAGTCATTAACATGTAAATGGAAAAACAATGATTTTAAAAGGTCAGAAAATAAATGGATTTTCAATGGATTTTATTTTACTAAGGGTACATACAGAGTTTATATGCATCAATTCCGATTATCATATCAAAAGGTCACGCAACAAAATATTAGGAACAAGGGGTATTAAAGTAATGCTTTTTTATTATGAAACAGTCCATTGAATCCGTTGACATCACTGGTCAATACGTCTGACGTCAGCCATTTTGATGACTCACTTTTGGCCATTCACTGTATGCAGAGGTCTGCAGTTGAAAGTTTAGCCCATTTTCTCTTATTATAAAGTAGAAATAGACAAATACAAATGTCTATTTTTTGAAAGGGGACAATAAAAGGACCATCCAAGACAAATTTGGTTTATATTGGTTCAGCAGCATCAGATGAGAAAATTTAAATGCGATATTTCATGAAAATATGCCTTATTTGCATAATAAGTAAAATTGGCTGAAATGTTTTTTTCACAAATTGAGAAAAACTCAGAATATAGGCTAAACTACTTGTTGTCATGTAATTACATATGTAACTGCAATTAAAATTCAAGTTCATTTTAACTAATGTTATAAAGCAGAAATAGACATTTATATTTTTAGCAACAGCAGCCATCTTGAATGGAGAGTGCAGTTGTCAGACATAATTTTGAAGAGAGGACCATCCAAGGATCATCTCAGCCATATTTGGTTTAATTTAGTTCAATAGTTTCACAGGAGACAATTTAAATGTGATCTATTATCAAAATATGGCCAATTCACATAATCATTGATTATAAATTATAAATGGGCTGAAAGAAAAATTTCACAGAAAAACTGGAAAATATGCTAAACTACTCTTTGCTATGTAACTGCAGTTAAAATTTGACTTTATTCTGACTTATAACAAGGGCAACACAAAGCGTGGCATATCCCCTTGCCTAATAATTTGATCCGGTGACCTTGTCCTTTGTCCTATGACCTTGAAAATCAATAGTATTCCAGATTCTCTTAAGGACTAAGTATATATCAAGTTTGGTCAAAATCCTTTGAAGGATGTTGATTCTAGAGTGTTCACAAGGACGTTATGCGGTAAAAATTTGAACCGGTGACCTTTACCTTTGACCTATGACCTTGAAAATCAATAGGGTTTCAGATTCTCTTAAGGACTAAGTATGTACCAAGTTTGGTCAAAATCCATTGAAGGATGTTGATTCTAGAGTGTTCACAAGGATATTATGTGGTAAAAATTTGACCCTGTGACCTTGACCTTTGACCTTGAAAATCAAAAGGGTTCCAGATTATCTTAAGGACTAAGTATGTAACAAGTTTGGTCAAAATCCATTGAAGGATGTTGATTCTAGTGTTCACAAGGATGTTACGGAAGGACGAACGGACGGAAGGAAGGACGGACGGTAGAGTTACTATATCCCATCGAAACTTTGTTGGCGAGGGGATAATAAAGCAGCAATAGAAATATCTATTTTTACTAAAGCAGCCATCGGAGACAATTTTGAAAAGGACCATCCTAACCAAGTTTGGTTCAGTGATTTCAGAGGAGAAGATTTAAATGTGAAAGTTTAAAGGGTACGGAAGATGAACGACAGACGCCAAGAGATGACAAAAGCTTGTATGGCTTTTGACCAGGCAAGCTAAAGTGATATATCATGCCAAATTTTTTATGATAAACAACAAACAAATTTACGGATTATCTTGGAATAGGGTTTTAACAAATGAAATAATTTGCTTATAAACAAATTAAAGAGACCAGAGGCTCCAAGGAGCCTGTTATCCCTCACCTGGATCATAGCTGCTTTCAATAACAATACAACTGCACTGTGGTGGCCATCTTGGTGGGAGAGTGCGACTGCCGGACACAATTTTCGAAGAGGACCATCCAATGACTATTTTATCAAAGTTTGGTTCCATCTGAGCAAGTGGTTCCAGACAAGAAGATTTTTATGTGAATTTCCCATAGGGTCTATATTATGTTAAGTTCGGCTGTGGGGGTCATCTTGGTTGAAGGGCCGAACCGCTGGACACATTTTTGGAAGAGAACCATCCAATTACTATTTCATCAAAATTTAGTTCTTACTGAGCAAATGGTTTCAGACAAGAAGATTTTTATGGGAATTTCCCATAGGGTCTTACAGTATGTTAAATTAAGTTCAGCTGTGGCGGCCATCTTGGTCGGAGGTCTGAAATGCCGGACACAATTTTGGAAGGGGACCACCCAAGGATCCTTTCAGCAAAGTTGAGATTGGCTCAGTAGTTTCAGAGAAGAAGGTTTTTTTTTAATTTCATCCCCCCTTTTTTTCTGTTTTTAGCTTGGTGGCCATCTTGGTTGGAAGTCGGGATCACCGGATATAATTTTGGAAGGAGGCCACTCAAGGACCATTCCACCAAAGTTTGGTTGCAATTGGCCCAGTGGTTTTAGAGCAGTTGATTAAAATGCAAAAATTTAACGACAGACCAAAGACGGACGCCCAGTGGTAGCAATAGCTCACCTGACCCGCTAATAAGTAATCACTGAGAAATCACAGCCTTTAGGTGGACACTTTGGGATGACTCAGAGTATAATAGAGTGCAGATTTTGGTTCATAATATAAGCTTACCATGAGAAGCACTACTGATACAGTCCAGATATTCATTTCCAGAATCATCATATAAATACTGTCTTGATGCCTGCTGTATCTTCATTGGTGAAATCTCAAAATGTAGTTTACATGCTCTCCTGTAAAAATAATTTAAAAGTCAACACATGTAGTTAACACAAGATAAGAGTCATTGTCAGTTTGTTGATTGTTCTAATTCTGATTTTGAATTACACTATGCTATTCTCTCAAGGTAAAGAAAACATCAAGTTTCATCCATATTATGTGTGATATAAAGTACAAATATAAATCACTTTATATTTTTATTTTATATTTTTGGTGTTTTAGTGCCACTTTCAACAATATTTCAGCTATATCATGGCGACCAGTTTCAGTGGTGGAGGAAGCCAGAGTACCCGGAGAGAACCACTGACCATGGCAAGCAACTGGTAAACTTTATCACATACGCTGCGAGTCAAGTGCACCCTTTTTTATAATTTACAAAGCCGGACGCGAACCCACGCCATATTGGTGATAGGCTTGAGTTGCTAGGTAATCAAACCACCTAACTCATTGAGCCACCCGGGCCCTACAACTACCTAACTCATTGAGCCACCTGGGCCCTACAACTACCTAACTCATTGAGCCACCTGGGTCCTACAACTACCTAACTCATTGAGCCACCCGGGCCTTCTAAATCACTTTATAAATCAATCTCTTCCTAACTAAACTCAACACCAAACATGTACTTTATACATTATAAACAAGTAAATTTTGTCCTTTTTAATTGGCTTGAATTCTTCTAGTAAATTCCACTGCTATTTTTTTTTTCGACTTTGAAACAAAATATGGTACTGTATGATTTTTTGACAGGTGTCCTGACAGATAACCATTATAATTTCTGTTGAAGAAAAACCTACATTGTATGGAGAGCGAAATGGTCAAAATTCGGAGAGTACACAGGGATATTCTGACATTAAATTAAATGGAAAGGTAGGCAAGAAAAGAAATTAAATAAAAATGTTATCATTGCTTCTTATTATTACATATATTTATTATAGATACATTTTCTCACTTAATATGATTTTTCTGTAAATGAAAGAAAATTTGAATTGTGTAGAAAATAGTCCATGCAGTACACACATCAATCTATAGCGGGAACTGCACGCGAGTGAAAACATTGGAGGTTACTACACTGAGTTAGATAACCAATTTATGTTCACTCGGATATACATGTACCGATAAATCACAGTTATTTATATAATAATTAGGGATATTTCAACATGGCGAATCAGATTGTGCTCATTTTGAAGACTTTTGTAAGATCATCCTGCTACAGTAATAACTTGTTTTGAAATTTAGTATTAATTCAGTCGAAATTCGATCTGAGTTTTAAAGTTTCCAGCCATCTGACAATTGACATTTTGGACTCTTAACTCTTTAGACTATTATCACTTCGGACCAATGACCCTTCGGACTACTGACCCTTTGGAACAATGCCCTGGAATCAATCAAATTCCATAATGTATTGAAATTGCATAGAAAGTTGGATGAACCCCAGAATAGAATCACACTGTATTTCCTAATTTAATAAATAAGGTTTAAATGTTTTTTTATAAGTTTTTCTGTCTAGACATAGAAAAAATAATAGAGAGAACAGTTCTATTTCAGGTTTCAATTTCATCTCACCAAGCACAGGCACTTGTATAGAGTCAAAAATATGCTCGCTGGACCTAAAATACCACAAGGTCAGACTCACTCCTACTACCCTGTCACTTCAACCGCTATTTCCCCCATCAAAATGTCGATAGGACGCAAATCACCTACTGATTTGCATAGTGAAATCATCTTTCTTCAAGGGAAACACGTTTTTTATACCTTCCTACCATCTACACCCCCACACTGACAGATAATCTTCCGATTTTGTTGACAAAGGACAACTCCATGGCCGCTCAAAAGCGAAAGTAGGTCACGTGACATCTTTCGCCTTTAGGTTGTTCTTGGGTTTTATCATTGCCTTACGAAACATATCTGAAAAGTTCCTATTTTTGCACCTTGTAATTTGAATTTGGAATGTTTCTAGTGTTTAGTATTTATATATGATAAAACCTGAGAAAGACCGAAAGGCGGAAGATCACACATGACCTACTTTCGCTTTTGAGCGGCCATGGATTTGTCCTTTTCAACAATCAGAAAACGTAATACCTTAGTTTTTGGAAATTGAAAAAGATACACTTATTAATGTTGAACAGAGTTATATTTACCAACTGGACCATAAATCAAAGAATAAGTGAAAATACAGTATTAAAATCTGAAATCTGGAACTTTTAAAAAAAATTGTAGAAAAAAATATCTGAGCTCATACATATATTAAGTTAGTATTTTTTGGATGCATATATGATATTCTTTGATAAAAACCTAAAAAAAAATTAGGATATTTTGGAGAAAAACCAAATTTTGAGCATTGCTACCTACAGTTATGCACCATATATCTGTTCCCACTCAAAATGTGTACTATATATTTCATATAAACACACATTTTTTCAAAAAATTGTCCTGAATTTATTTCTTGTTCGATTTTATGAAATTTTTTACTATTAAACTCAGATATACCTGCAGTTTGTTCTGATAATTTTTAAATATTTTTATGATTCAGTTTTTTTTTTTTAGAAATTATGATTTAAACACAAATATTAATGTTTAACGTCATTATTCCCTATATACCTATGTTATTTTTTAACATAAAAACTTAAATGTGTCTTTAAATCGTGATTTCTCTAAAATGTTCATTCTCCGCTAAAGTGAAATATGTGGAAAAAAATTGAAAAAAATAAAGTTGATTTTTTTCCAAAGACGGAAGCTGCACAATGATCACATATGATTGCATGAAAGTCATACGGAATGGCTGCATTGTATGTCTTCGAGTTTAGAAAATATTTACATGTGAAGAAGGGTAGGCAGTTTTCTCTGTTGGTAGATACGTTGCCAGATTTAGTGTTCCATTTTAATCCAAAAGTTTTTCACAGTTAACAGTAACCCAATAATGAATTAATTTTATGAAAGACCTATCTTCTACTGTATGCACAAATGCTTTGAATGAGTCAATCTGTTAATAAAAGTTATTTTATATTTCATTTAAAAGGCTGTAACTAACATTATCTCTTGTAAATTTTTAATTTGTAAAACGTTTAGTTTAAATATAGCACAAGCAGTACTTTAGGTTGAACGATTAATAATATTCGATATTCCAAAACTTAGGAAAACCCTCAAAAAGATTCGGTTAAAAATGTAAGAACATTTTTTTAAGTATAGTGTAAAAGATACCATCTGAGTGATAACGTATATATCCTAAAATTTCGGGTGTTAAAGAATCGGAAAATATTTGTACGGGATATGTACAATACTTATTTGTTTGTGTTTTGTAAATAGTAATTGGGTTGTGCATCTTAAAGAGCTGACAGATGTTGTTTTATTGAGGTTTTTCTAATATTTCCAAAGAAGGTAATGAAACAAACTTTTGGTCTGCTAGAATACTAAAACGGCGAAAAACGGACGGACGGATGTGCAATAAACGACCATTTAACATGTCATTCTACACCTTTATTACTTTTTCATACATATATTTTCCAAATTATTCTTGTAAGACACGAAATTACATAAAACATAGATACGTTATCAAATAACATAGATACGTTAGCATACAATTGAATTGTTTCAAGGATTAGAAATGATTTAAACTGTTTATTCTATGTTTGCATCGATTGAACAGTCTGTAAACTCTCTGTTTCTACCTATATGACGTCAATTATTTTTTGTAAATAACGTATCTATTCATAACGTATCTACCACGATAAACTGAAAAACTTTCTGTATAAAGTGTGTTTTTGGAAAATAGCAACATTAGTAACCTTTTCCAACACATGTAACAATCTGGATTAGGATATTCACTTTAAATTTTATCTAACATTATAGAAGGACGATTCTTTTCACTTTTGGAAATAACGTATCTATCGACTTTTTTACGTAACAAACTGAAATTGGCTCTACATGTCGATACCCATTTCATAAATCAAAAATGTACCATCGAAATGTAACCGATTTTCCTATCTGATATATTTTGACATAAGAACAGATCAATTAGAGCTTCGATTGATGTTATAATGTAGTCAGTAATCCATAAAATATGATAACGTATATATCCCTAATTTTCCGGACAATATTATTTCTTGTGTATTTTTTAAAATAAGGCTACCAAGATTATTTTGTGAGTTTGTGTGCACTATATATATGGTTTGTAATGCATCAAACTTAAAATTATATGAAAATGTGTTGGATTTCTTTTTCTGCATACGTATGCAGCTTTCTTAGGCATTCTTGGACAGCCGAAATTGCACAAATCGGACACCTTTAAATCAATCTACACAAAAAGTGTTTCAAGGTACCTCTATGAAAGTAGGGTGTTTTTGAATCTGGACGGAACGACCTACAAGAATTTAAATAAATCAAAATTATTTGATAACTTTTTAAGCTATTTATTGTCCTGGACATCTAAATTTATCATTTTACACTTTAGCGGAGAATGAACGAAAAGTATTAATCATAAAATTATTTCAAAATTATCAGAAAAATTAGCAACAAATTCTGAGATTATTGGTGTAAATGTCATCAAAATCGGACCAGAAATGACTTCAGGACATTGATTTTAAAAAATGTGGTTTTATATGAAATATAGTAAATTATTTGAGTGGGAACAGATATGGCGCATAAATGTAGATGTTTAAGAAATAATCCGAACTGTTTTCGTTGGGTAACTCGAAATGAAGACCAAAGAAGACCGTAGATGTAAATGAAGACCGGGAGCATGTGTTGCAATTTAATATAGATGTTGCATTATTATTAGATTGTGCTAACAATAAATATTCGATTGGTAAAAAAAAAATAAGTTTTTTTATCTAATTACCTTGAAAATACGTGTGTTTGTGATACAAGGAAAAGTAGATAACAGAACCTGAACTGTACACGGATACGATTTGGTTCCGTGATTATATATTTTATAGTTGAAAAATAAATATAATTATAAATCTTCATTTGTTCATTTTCACCGACAAATAAATAACTTGTCCTTTCAAATTTGATACACACTAGATTGTATGCGTGGAATAGTGATTTTGACACAAACAATGTGTATTTTATTTATAAAATCAAAATAAATATGCCAAATTATAGACGTTTTCAGAAATCGGTGATTACCTAGTTATCGTTCGTGGACACTAGGTGGCGTTACTATCGTCCGCCATTATGAAAGTACAACAATCGGTTGTTTACACTAGTTACGATTAATCAGATTCATAATTAACTAGTTCTTCAGTACTGTGAAAAATGACAGCAGGGTCATTTTTTGTTAAATTTATTAATAAATATGTATGATATTAAAATCTTTGTGTGTTTTTTATGATGTCTATACACATGTGCAATTCACAAAACAATCTCAAGGTTTTCTAACACCTACAGCAAAACTTGAAGTCTCTGAACAGGTAATTATCATCATTTTTTTTATTGAAAGATGTGACATTTTTTTCAGGTAAGTTATGAATGATTTACTATATTTATGGCTTCTTGTTACAATATTTTTTTTTATTATAATTCTAAAGTTTATTGGTGTAGAAAATCATCAGTATCTATGATTGGATTGCAGAATTAAAGTTATAGTCACAAATGGTGTCAAAAAAGGGAATTATGTTCGTATCACATGGTGTCCTTTTTAAGGGTTAAACGGTTATTCTACCAGAAAGAGAAATGTATTTTCTATTCGCGTTATTATTGTTTTGTCTCATCACAGATTATGTTTTCGAAACGAAGTAATAAACATAATGCAGGTTATTGACACGAATTCTTAAATTTTTATGCTTTACGGTCAGGATAAAACTTGGTGTCCAGTTCGTTACGAACGTGAAATGATGCGGTCTGTACACACTGAATTCGTTCTGATAAAAACGCATTATTCTGGAAATCTCCCTTCTACGTGTTTATTTAAAAATAGCGTAATTTGCATAATAGGTGTCGCTTTTGTGTGTGATAAGATGGTAACGACCATCGTGTCTCTGGCCTGCAGACGTCGTTACGAACGTCACTTACAGGAAAGTAATAGCTTTACTGGTTGTTTCTCTTAAATTCTAATGAACATGGGTGTCTTTTTGCAGAATTATTAAGTAGATATGACAATTTAATGAACGATTACAGAGAAAAAACGAAATTTCAGTACACTAATTGTGAGAAACTGGCTACTTCGAGTTGCGTTGATCTTTTAGTGTTTACCGTGTCTCATGATACGAACAAAATAAAAATATTGTTCCGCGGTCTGTAAATTTATTAAGTAGGATTATATCTGTTTGCAATGTGCAATGTTTTAGATTTAAAGTTAAAAGATTTAACATGGTGCTGAAACATTTTTATTTGACATTTTCATTTTCTTCCAAGTCTTCTAATATTAATATGATATCATTCAAATGTTTTGAATTTTATGTAAGTAACGGTGTCCCATAATATTGTTGGAAAAATATCAACATAAAGACATAATATAAGGGCAAGTATTTGTGATTCATAAGGTCTGTTGTTAAGCAATTGCAGTGTGTATCCTAAAGGAATCAACTCAACTGGATCGCAAGGAAAAATAATCTCCATGGACACAATGTTACGTACATAATCTGCACGAATACTGGTGCTTTTAATGTAGGGTGATATAAAATGAATGACACCTTTATCTTCAAAACATTTTTTTTGGATGTGGTGATACTTGGGCCTTTTAAAAACACAAAACATTTCACATTATTCAGTTGTTTATTATTTAAGTCTCAAGTCACACATACAATTCCATGATTGAAGAACTGGTTAATTGGATTAGATAAACACGCTTCAGTTGTTATTTTATGACTCCTCATGAAACTTTTTTTTTCAGATAAAGAAGTTCAGATATTCAGATGTTTTAATTTGATAAAATTTAAATTCCTTTTCATCTTCACTACAGATCCCTATAAAGAAATTGACAGACAAAAAGTTTTAATTTGTTTTACAATTTAACACAAAAAAATAATAAAACAGAATTGAAAAATGCACCTAAGATGTCACATTCAAAGTTAAAGGGGCATTAGCTACGATTTTGACCAAAAAAATTATATGTTTTGGAAATTGGTAAATACACTGTAGCTTTAAAATTATGAAATAGAGGTAAATATTTCACATTAAACAGCTAATCGAACCACTTTCCACCTTTTGAGAACAAAAATTACCATTGATTACTTATTTGTATTTTGTCGCTTATTAACTGCCAACTTGCATGGTTCGTTGTTCATATATGGGTGAATTAAAAAAAAATGACCGGGCACATACTTTAAATCCTAGGGCAAAAATATAAGCTCTGTAAACAAATTTCTACTGCTGAACACGTGTGTTACCATATTTGCTAAATTCCTGCCACATATCTCAATGATATCTAAATCAGCAAAAAAGTTATGCCTAAAAATGACCCCAAAAATGTCAGGAGTGCAACACTTTTTTGTGACATTTTTTAAATTTCCCTTTTTTTTAAGATCTATTAAATAAATAGTAATGGGTTATGTTTAAAATAAAGACTTTTCTGATAAAGATCAATATCTTAAAATTTGAATTTAGAATAAAGCAACTTTGTTGTAACTAAATGATGGTCACAGTTGAACCTGAAGAAAATGTTATACCATGTCAGGAGTGCAACAGAAAAATAGACATGTTGCCAAAAAACATTGACTTTAAAGAACTGTATGAGAATTGAGTCAAAGAGAGAATTTCCAAACTGTACAACAATGTTTAATATATTATATACAAGCTTTTAATGTCTTATATATGACAAAATGAGTTCATGAGAGTCAAGTAATTGTGCATACCCATTTATGTCAGGAGTGCAACATTTGATGTTTTGCTCTTCATCTAATAAAGAATTTTGTCAATATATTAACTTTTGCTTTTCTGTTCAGATAACAAAGACCCAAAGAACATTTTTGTTCCATAAATGGACCAAACACAGATCTGTCTGTCTTTCAGATCCATATTATCTATTGTCAGGAGTGCAACACCTTATTTTCAAGATTTAAGTTCAAACATAAAATGACTTCAATACATGCAAATTAGTATAATATGAACAGTTAGCATCTATTTTAGTAATTAAGAACTAAATTGATGCCAGTGTTGTTATTGGAGACTCTCTTTTTTTTAATTTTGATAAGCCAGATATGATATTATAACTTTTCTTATTACTTTTTTAATGATAGTATATATATACATGACTTTTTTACATTTGAAGAATAAATTTATCCTATTAATTTCCATTTATAAAAGAAATTAAAGTTCTTGGATAGATAATCAACATACTTTTATTGAAAAATATAATCAGCCCTGAATGTGTTGCACTCCTGACACATATTCAAAACCTGCAAAACAGACTAACATTAGATATAGAAAACTGCATATGATATGTCTGAGAATATGTATAAATGTTTTTTATTACTACTAGAGAAAAAATGCATTTTTCAGCAGTATAGATTTTCAATAAACTTCTAACATAGAGAATGAAAAATAAATATGACTATTTTTGCCAAATTAAGGGTTCAAAATTTAGAAACAAAACAATGAAAAGTTGTTGTAAATTGAAGACAATACCAAAACAAATCTACTATGGCCACAAGAACAAATTCTTTTGTGTTTCATGAATCAAAATTATTCTTTAAAGTCTGTTATGTTCATGGTCAGGAGTGCAACAAAAATGTTAAATCATCAATGGTTATATATGTATAAATACTAGCAGAAATAAATAAGTAAACATGTTTCTAGTCTAGCCCATGTGCTATCAGAATGTCTCCATTTAAGAACAATGTCTTATAACACACTATTAGCTTCTTAAACATATATTTTATCAGTTTTATTGCATAATTTTACTGAATAATTCAAGATTACAGGCAAGTTATATAAAGGTTATGCCTTTTGACCATGATCTATGTAACTATAATTGCAGCAAAATTTCATTACAGTTTAGTTTTGCTCAAATAATATGAATTTTTGTGTTTTATGTTCTTAAATTTATTGTTTCCATTATCAGGATTTAGTCAGGAGTGCAACAAAATTGTTTGAAAATGAGCAATGACTGTTTAAGCACTTAAAAAAAAAAATTGCAGAGATTGCTTGTTAATATTTGTAGTAATTTTCAGTATGTTTAACAATATAATTACAACCATTTCTACACATTTCAATGTCAATTTACAGAAAAGTTTTCAACATTATATATTTGTGAAAACTTTAGATTTATTGTGAGAAACATGTCTAAAATTGTAAAACAATTTCAAAACAATGATTTGATTGCAAAATTTCCAAGAGTTGTCTTGTTTTATGATTTAAAAATGAAATTCATTCATAAACATGTCAAATGTCAGGAGTGCAACAAAATAAGGCAAAATAGGACCATTTTGAAATCTAATATTTTGCAGTTACAAATCACAATATCGAAAATCTTCAAATTTTATATACACTATATTGTAGGCATGGATTAGAGATTTTGATACCATAAAATGCTTATTTTATTAGTTAAATCAACATAAAAACGCAAAACTATGCCACGGTCTTCTCCGGTCTTCATTTCGAGTCACCGGTTTTCGTCTGTACGAAGTAACACGAATCTTACTGGTTACGCATTGCGCCAGTTACCGACAAGCTTAGTATAGTGATCACATGTTATATAATTATTCCATGTGAAGTCGATCAGAACACTGAAATTTCTTACCCCATGTAATTTCTTTGCATATGCAGAGTTTGTCTGAAAGTCTGTTTTTCCGGCATATTTTAACCTGGTGTTTTTGTTGGGTTTTTTTATACTATTTTTCTATTTCTAGTGTGCAGTCATCTTCGTAACCATTAATTGTTTCTGCCTTAGTACTCTTGACCATAGACTAAGCCTTCGTTTCATAATGCATAAGGGGTAGTTTGATTGGAATAAAACGCGTAACTCTTGATCATACGCACTTTCGCTGATACTAGTATTCCAACAAAACGGCCTTAATCAAGCAAACTGTAGACGGCATTGCTATTGTTGTCGCTACAAAAGATATATACACAAAATAAGCGTAATCTAAAATGTGTCCCTGTTTTGTCTTTCCTGTCTAGGTCAAGTTTAAAAATAAAGCAAAATGTATGTTGTCTGCTTAATATTGATATAATATCTGGGACTATTATACTGTATAATAGTCCCAGATAATATATAGAAATGTGCATTAACAAGATGGGCTCAAATGACTTTGATTACAATTATTTCACTTTTTACAATATTGGTGTGAACTGTATCAAAATAAATCACTATTTTATTAGTTTTGAGTGGACATTCAGTGAATAGAAAATGAAGTCACAAATTAAAGAAACTTGAACCGACACTTATAATTTGGGTCGACATCTTTAACACGTGTGTTACTACATAAACGGGATGTATTCACCTAAGACTAGTTCGGTGCGGTGTACTAATGTTGAACTCGGTTCCTTTTTTGTTGTTGAAAATATAGCGACTCGTGTTACTCGAGTTGTCAAATCAAACGTGACCAATAGGCGATATCATAGTTAGGGGAGTGAAACGTACAAAACAAAACAAAAACAAATGCATTATTGTCAATCAAGAAGCCCATAATGAGCAGCATAATCAATAAAAATCACAGTATACAATTGATTCACATGGTTTTTTTTCATTGGATAGGACAATACAAACAAAATTAAAATTAAAATCACATTTAGTAAGAAATATAGTTATAATGGTTGTACTTTAGTTTTACCAAGCACATGTGTATACAGACCGCCATCAAATCCACAATTTAATTAAGACAGAGTTCTAGTAGTACTATAAAGATTAGTAGCAGCATGATGAATCAACAAATAAAGTTATTTAATAATATACTAAGTATTATTATCCCTAATTAGTGGGTGTTACGGCTTAAAATATAATTTCTCTTATTATATAATTTTGTTAATAAATCATATAACTGATTATATATGTAGTGATCATCTGCTTGAAAGAAGCCAGACAAATTTACTTTTAATGTCAAAAAATTTAAGGTTAGAGAAGCGAGATTCAATTTGATCCCGAATCTCCCTCCTAGTGTTGGCTAGTGAGGGACACTCCAAAAGAAAGTGGATCTCATTTTCCACTTCTAGCTTGCACAATCTACATATTCTTTGTTCAGCTGGAATATTACTATATCTTCCTTTTTCAATTTCAAGTTTATGTAAGCTAATACGAAATTTAGTTAAACTTTATCACTGGTTATAATATATGTTCCCAAATTCAGATAAGGTTCAAAAACAAACTGATCTTTAGATAATCTATCTAAGTTTATTACCACATGAATTATGTCTCTTATCATTAAATAGCTCACTCTTCCAGGTATTTTTGTATTTCATACAAAGACACTGGAATATAATATATAATTTTTAGTGTGGATTTAAAGTTTAACATGTACACTCGATAGATGGTGATCGTGATATAAGATGGATTACAGCCATGTTAAAATTTGTCTGTCAACATGAGAGCATGGAAAAATCAAATTATTCAACAAATGAGCATTTCAGTTTTATAAAGTATATATAATCTTATTTATCAATAAATTATCATTCAATACGGTTGTTTCGAATCATTTCCATTCCGTCAAAATTTTGTTATTTTCGTCCGCCAGATCACGTTATTTCGATGGAACTACTGGCACTGAACTTCCGGTGTCAATGTACACAACAAAAACTCCAATCGATAAGTGTCGTTTTAACGTTCGATCCTCAACTTAAAAAAAAATCTTAGCATTTTCTGTAAAAGACAGATATC